>ML285107.1:0-18151 GCA_005239495.1 Nicotiana undulata
TGTGAGGAAGAGAGTAAAGCACGAAGGGTGATGTCGTGCCATTCATTCATATCACTCATTATTATTTATTGTATTGTGAGGAATAGAGTAAAGCACGAAGGGTGATGCCGTTCCATGTTTACATTTATTGCAAGCACGAAGGTTAATGTCGTGCCATGATTACATTGATTACAACATACATTGCATTGGTGAGGAAGAAAGTAAAAGCACGGAGGGTGATGTCGTGCCATTGTTATCATTTAGACATGTCATTCATACCTTATCAGTTTTCGGTGAATTGTTTCTCTTCTTACTTGGCGTTAATTAAATGCTCTATCTTACTGTTTTTCCCTTTATCTGCTCCCGTTCCCCGTATATGATTGTTATTCTTCCTTGCCTTGGTATCTGTATTTTGTGTTGTAGAATAGGACAGGTGAACGTTATTTTCTAAGTCTAGCCTCCTCACTACTTCGGGCGAGGTTAGGCTCGGCACTTACTCAGTACATAGGGTCGGTTGTACTGATACTACGCTGCAGTTCTCTATGTAGTGAGATTCCGCTTCTGGACCCCGTGGACCGCTCTGAGGGAGTCACCTTCAGTCCACATCGAGCTTCAAGGTATACCACTGGTGTTCGTGGGCCCTGGAGTCTCTCCTGCTATTGGTATCCTATTGTCTCATTTCTCCTTCCGTTCTAAAGACAATATTGTATTTCCTTTCAGACTTGTATTTAGTATTCTAATAGACAGTCTGTGAGGTTGTAACACCCCGGTTTTGGGATTTTGCGAGGTTGTTGACTTTATCATTTCTTTATGCGTTTTTTGGAGTATTATTACATTTTTGCTGTAAAACCTTGAAGTGGTCCTGATTATTTCAGTAAAGGTTTGAAAGATTATTGCTTTATTACTGTTAAGTTGTTTTAGAATTGTCAAGGTGTTGTGTACGTTATCTTGTCTAGCAGGTTCAACGTTAGACGCAGTCGCGACCTGAAAGGTGGGATTTCGGGTCGTGAAAATGAACTCTAGCTATAATCTGTATCCAAACTTGAGGTCTAGAATATGTTAAGTTAGTTCTCTCGGTTAAAGCATTAAGTAGCTATTTTCCGTTTAAGCTAGCACGGTTGGAGTTGAATCTAATCCTCTCTATGGATATATTCATTCCACGAGATGCAAACATGTTCCTTTCCTTTTGTTTCTTCTTGATAGCCAATCACAAGTAGAGGCGGGATAGCCCCAGGGGTTCGAGTTTGAGGAAGTTGTAGCTTAACGACATGATCTCCTTTTCTTTTCATTTGAATTTGTAATTACTTGGTAGACAACAAATGTAATTATTTCTAGAAACTCTTGTAATGTAAGAATGGACATTCTGTTTGCAATTTCAAACAAATATGCCCAATTTAGTTTCAGATTTTTGCAATATCAACTTAAACAGGCATTTTAGATAGTTTAATATTCTGAAAATGAGTTAAAATTGCAACCAATGGTTTTGATAAGTTCCTTAGACGTGAGAAAATATCCAGATCCAGAAAAAATAGTCTTCATATAAAATTGTCTTCTATAACCGTGTGTTCGGAATCAGTTTTTTTTTTCCAATACTTGTTGAAATTCTTAAAAATGGCTTATATGGGAGAATAGGATTTGATGTTCAAGAATATTTTTTGGGACTTCAGAATTCATAGATCTGTAGATTTTATTAAGAATCATGCGGCATTACGTTTAGACTACTTGAAATGAATGAATCTATATACTCCATGTTCTATAATAGTTAGGTATGTTTACTGCTTTTAAATACATAGTTCTTGAATTTGTGAAGTTGAATGTTTTCTTTGTATTTCTATTGTTGACATGTATTTATCTACACAGCCTTATTTTCTTGACAATTAGCTAAAACTAGGAGGCCTAAAGTAATCAAATTGGGTTAGACTAGCCCATAGCCCATGTTTCATGACACGATTTAGCAATGGACTTTAGACATAATAAATCCCAAAAGCTTTTTGGGGTAGAGACTACCATGAACTTAGAAAGATAAATTAATCGTCAAAGTATAAGTTTTATGTAACTTTGAATAAAAATAACTAAAATATACCATTTTCTCAAATTGTGTATACGTTTACGTAACACAAATAAAGACTAAAATAAACATTCGTAGAGACACTTTTAGGAGCGAATTTCTTAAGAATTATCAAAATTGCGTACACGCCCGCGTGACGTGATTTCGATTTCTTTTTTACAACAAAACAAACATACGCGCTTGCGCACTTTATTTATCTTATTAAATGAGTTCAGTATCGAGAATTGTGTACACGTCCGCGTGACATGATTTCATACACACTTCTAACTCAACGGGTTCACGCATACGTGACCCATCTCAAAATTATTCTTTGAATACAAAAGAATAAAAGCGGTAAAAAATATAAAAAATGCACATAGGTATAAAAGCAGTAATAAAATAATTTAGGCCAAGTTTAATCATTAAGCGACCGTGCTAGAACCACGGAACTCGGGAATGCCTAACACCTTCTCCCGGGTTAACAGAATTCCTTACCCGGATTTCTGGTTCGCACACAATTTAAACAGAGTCAAAATTCCTTGGTTTTGGGATTTCTAATAAATAAATGGTGTCCCGGAACACCGTAAAAAATCCGAGTGGAGACTTTGAATAAAATAAATCCCAAAAATCGAATAATGTCACTTAAAGTGGAAAAACTTCCTTATTACCCTTACCGGTGAAAAAGGAGGTGTGACAGCTCTGGCGACTCTGCTGGGGACCGAACCCAAAATCTCTGGTTTAGGGTTCAAGAATTCGAGCTTTTTATGTGATTTTACTTGGCTTTGATAAATTGTGGTATTACTGTATTTTGTGCGCTCAAATGTGCTAAATGTTATTTATCTACCGCTTTGATATTTATTTGAATTGTATTTAAACTATCTTCTTACGCCTCCCCTCTGATTCTTCTAAAATTGGTGCACACGTTCGCGTGGCCCGCCTTTATGTTAGAGGTCATACCAAGTAAGAAATACGGGGATGGACTAGCCACTAGGCCGGATAGCCTTTCGTGCTACCGGTACGTCGCTCCCACCTCGACTCGAGTTGTCCGCTCGGGTAGCCAAGGTCTAGAACAAAACCCCAGGTTTAAACCCTAGAATGACAAAATCTCATGCCAGATCCCTAGTAGGAACGTTTATCTGCATCATGTGCATTTCGACTTTGGGGACTCAACATAGGGGTTGGGTCCGTCTAGGACAGGTGTACTCGAAACAAAAAGACCATCCTGATGCATCCTATTTGATTACGTGCATTATTTGTCTCGGTTCGCCTGTTGACCGGCTAAATAAAGAAAGAAAACAATAGAAAAACCAAGAGCGAGAAAGTATAGGAAATTACCAGTTTTGAAAAAAGTTGATATTTGAAAATACCCCGGAATTCTGTCAAATTTTCCGTAAAAGAAAAGGATTTCGAAACAATTAAAAAAAAAGAGGGAAAAAAGGATTTCCAAATAGTTGTAAATGAAGAAAATTTCAAAGTCACTTTTTCTTTAGTTGTGTCAAAACTGACCGAACTACGTGGGTCTGATTCTCATCGGATATGAGATACGTAGGCAAGCCTCATCGGTGTTGACCCCACTTTGGAAAAACAAAACAAAAATGTCTGTCAGTCAAAATAAAACCGACCAAGCTTCGGTTAAAGTTTTACACCTTTCTTGCCAAAATAGCCTTAGAACATTTTCACATTGTCGAATGGCTATTTTTGTTAAAGAACGAATTTGTCTGTCACTTTTTTCCGGAAAGTACCTCGTTGGCCTCGAGACTTTATTCAGAGTAAGAAGGGGCCATTTTGGCAAAAAATGACCACTTTGGTCAATATTGCACAAATAAGCCATTTTAGAAAAGTTTGTCTTACAAAAATTAAAAATTGGTCTTTTGTTTCAAAATCAGAGGTAATCCTAACCCTGTTTGCTCACAGGTGAAAAAATGAACACTGTCCAAACTCCGCAACTAAACACTGTAGAAGGGGCTCCACTACAACTCCAGACGTGGTGGCATGATATAGATACAGAGGGAAAAGAATGGATTCGCAAACAATTGGGGTCTTTTGTTGATCTTATGGGGGTCAAGCCCAGAAAAGACTTGATCCAAGCCTTGGTAACCTTCTTGGACCCGGTCCATAATGTGTTCCGCTTCTCGGATTTTGAGCTCACTCCGACTTTAGAAGAAGTCGCCGGATACGTGGGTTTTGATACGGACTTAAGGAATCAACAAATCATCTTTCCAAGACCTATGTCGGTGCGCCGGTTCTTCGAGGTCCTTCGTGTTAGCCGGCAACTCAGCAAAAACCGAGTATTCAAGGGTGTTGTTCATTCTATTTCCTCTACTCCAGATATGGCTTCTCAGATGGATTTGAAAGACATGAAAAGGGCTTGACCAATTAAGAAGATAAGGATACCTGGAGAATACATCGCCGTTTTTCTTTCATCGTAGCATTTCTAGGTGTTATGGTATTTCCCAATGCTGAAGGGACTTTTGACAATCGGGTAACAAAAATTGCCCAAGTCTTGACTGAAAAGAAAGGCCATACCCTGGTTCCCCTCATATTATCTGACATATTCCATGCTTTGACTGAATGCAAGTCAGGAAAAACATTCTTTGAAGGTTGTAATGTCATTCTTCAGATGTGGCTAATTGAACATCTTCGCCATCACCCACCACTGATAAGCTATGGTACCGATACTGATAAAAACAACTTCATCCAGGGCTATGAGGAAAGAGTGAAAGATTACCTTTGTCCAGAAGGGGTCGAGGCCTGGGTTGATCATCTGAGATCTCTAAAAGCAAACCAAATAGAATGGACTTTGGGATGGCTCCCACTCCGAGAAGTCATAATTATGTCCGCTACCAGGAACCACCTATTGTTGATGGGTCTCAAGAGTATCCAACCATATGCGCCCCAGCGGGTTCTGAGACAATTAGGCCGTTACCAAGTCATACCTGAAGAAGAGGATTTGAGCGTCCAAGTTATCGAGCTACACCCCGAGGCCCCCTTACCTGAGGCCTTAGTTCAACAAAGTTGGAACGGTTGTCGGTACTTGAAAGCAGATACTCAGGTACCCAATCCTACTAGAGGGGAAGTTGATCCAAGGTATGAAGCATGGTTTGCGAAAAGGAATTGCATTACTGAAGGACCGGAACCTGAGCCAGAGCGGCCCTCTAAAAGGCCTCATGTGCAAGCTTTTGATGATAAAGTTCAAGAAAGGCTAGCTTGGGCCGAAAAAGAAAGAGAATATCAAGCCACCATCCATGCTTTAAAAGAAAAGTTGAGAAATATGGAGTTCGACAATCAGTTGCAGGCACAGATAGTCGAGGGTGAAAAACGAAAAATGACTCGAGAAAATGAGACGCTCCGTGCCCAAGTTCGGAATCTGAAGATAGCCCTCGAGACACCTGTGAGAAGCGAAAGAGATGAAAATCTCATTAACAACTTAAGGTTGAAGGTACATTACTACACCTTCGATTTAAGAAAAGCTGAAAAAGACTTGCTAGAAGCCCAAAGGGAGTTAGCAAAAGGGACGGAAGAGCAGACTCGTCAACTGAGGCAAAAATGTAGTAAAGAAATGGCCATCTTGAAAGAAAAGTTGTTCGCCATGGGGAACGAAATGGTCCAACAGACCAAAGACTTCAGAGCAGAAAGGGAGCATTGGTATGCAGAGATTGGTCAGCTGGAAGGAACAATGCAAGAATTGCAAAAGCAAAATGATGCAACTGCCCAGGTTTTAGGAGCCCGATCACATCAGGTAGACCGCTTACTTCGGGAGAAGGGGATCATACGGCACAGAATTACAGAAATAGCCGACTACGTGGTGCAAAAATGCCACGAGTGCGAGGGTATGACCACTTCCAAGTTCTTTGCCACCATGATGACTTTCGTCCATCAAGTAATGGACGAATTGGATCGACTTCAGCAGGATATTGCACAAAGGCCTGCTAATGCACCACCAGCACCAAGAAGACAACCAGAGGTCCTCCTTTACCATTGATGTTTCTGAGTCTGTACTTTTATTGCTTTAAATGATAAGATGTCTTGTTTTAAGTCTAGAGACTGTAGTTTTCTTTCATGTTCATTTGGTATTTCCAAAAATCACTTGTAACGAAAAGAACTGTCTTTAATAGTGAAATGAAAATTACCTTTACTTTTCTATTTCGCGAACTACGTAAAGATCTGATTCATGCGGCGTCATGATACGTGGGCAATCCACATAGGATTCGATCATAGCCCCCAAAGAAAAGAATAAAGAAAGAATAAAAAGAAAGAAAGAGAGAGATAATACTAAAGCCGGGATGAAACACACAGTCGTTGCAAACATTTTAGAGCAACAATAACTGCTTAGGTGCGTCGCATCCCAACGTGTGATTCCTATGTGTTAAAATCTCCCACTAACCCAATTTGATGTCTACTCTTAAGGTTACTATTCTTACGGTGGTTGGTTTGCGGTGGTATTCTGGGGACACATCCATATTTCACCAGATCTAAAGGAAGTGTAGCAATGACGTCGGAAAGTCACCTATCTATTATTGAACCAGAGGATGGCCCCACATCGGTTATCCCTCAAGCGGAATCGACAGTCGTCGAAGAAAATAGAAGACTAAAATACCGCATGCTAGAGATGTGGGACGCTTGGTCCAGTGGGAGGGAGCCACCTAATGCCATCCCCGATTTTCCTAAACTGATTCCCAGAACCGGAGGGACCACCAACGTGCCCATTTCAATGTCAAACCCATTTACTCCATTTGGGTTCCAACCATGGCCTCAAATTATACCGGAATGCCTTTTGAGGTTCGCCCCCAGGCGCCGACTTCGTGATTACCTTCCGGGGTGTTCACCGCGCCTCCAGCTACTGGTGCGTCACAACCAACACTGGCGCGACAGAGTTTCGAGCCAATAAATTTTACTTTCCAAGCTCCTCAGTTCCAGTTGGATACTGCCCGGGTTACTCCAAATGCTTACCCGCAGTACCCACAATTTGAGTCCTCTGTGGAACCAGAAAAGATCTTGAAAAATATTGAACAGGATGAAATAACCCGAAAAATGAAGAGCCTCGAGCAAAGTTTGAAAAACATCCAGGGTTTAAGCGGCCTAAAGAGCGTGTCATACGCTGATTTATGCATGTTTCCTCACGTGCATCTACATGTGGGTTTCAAGACACCAAAATTCGAAAAGTATGACGCTCATGGTGACCCGATCGCTCATCTAGAGAGATACTGCAACCAATTGAGAGGAGCGGAGGCAGAGAAGAGCTACTGATGGCGTATTTTGGGGAAAGTCTCTCCGGTATCGCCTCAGAGTGGTACATTGATCAAGACATATACCATTGGCATGTATGGGATGACTTGGCTCGAGATTTCGTAAGACAATTCCAGTACAATATAGATATAGCTCCGGACAGAAATTTTTTGTCCAATCTCAAAAAGAAAGCTTCCGAAAGTTTTCGGGAGTACGCAATCAAATAGGGGGAACAGGAATCCCGAGTGAAACCTCCCATGGAGGAAAATGAAATGATTAGTATCTTTCTACAGGCCCAAGAGGCGGATTATTTTCAGAATATGATGTCCGCCATGGGCAAGCCGTTCGCGGAGGCCATAAAAATTGGCGAGATGGTCGAAAATGGCTTGAAGACATGCCGTATTTTAAGTCAATCTGCTTTGAGAGCCACCTCCCAAGCTATTCAAACCGGCTCGGGAGACCTGGCAAATAGAAAGAATAAAGAAGACGGAGCCATGATGGCTTCGGGCCCTAAGAATTCTCGACGACCTCGGGGATATCCAGGCCCATTTCCCGGAGCTGCACAACACTACTATCCTCATCAGGAAGTAGCTTATTCCATTCCCTATGCCGTAATGAATGCTCAGCCGCAGCCCCGGCCACAGCAGTATAACCAAAACAAAGCTCCACCACCCAGAAATAACCATCCTCCTCCAGCTCCATATAATCCACGCCCTCCTCAAAACAACTACCCGTACAATGCTTACCCCCGTGAACCACCAAGGAGATTTAACTTCACTCCTATTGTTGAGCCTAATGCGAGTTTTTCCCAAGGTTAGTCCAGATGGGGCTTTTGCAGCCCGTACCTCCGACCAAGAAAAATTCAACATCAGCATCATATAAGCCAGGAACCAATTATGCCTACCATTCCGGAGCGGAAGGGCACGACACAAAGGAATGTTGGACCCTTAAACGAGCCGTGGAGAACCTTATAGAACAAAAGAAGGTGGTGCTAAGGGACGAAGAAGCTCCCAATGTGACTAACAATCCATTGCCCGCCCATAACAATGGGCCTGTTATAGGCATAATCAGCGAGGACCAAGATTTTGATCCAGCTTTGAAGGCTATCATTGCCATCGCAGATGCAGAGAAAAAGCCTAAGGCGGCACCCAAGCCAGCCAAGGAAATAAAAATGAGTAATCCCGTTCCTCAAGCTACGGGGAAAGCTGAAGCCAAGGCAAAGATAGGATCTTCTAAAGACGCCGTCCTTTACGTCCCCAGGGCACCCAAGAAGGAACAAGGTATGTTGAGCACGCCTAGAAGGCTGCAGTTCTACAGAGCCATGATGAACGGCCCAACAATGTATGGGCCAAAAGGGACATACGTGGCATGGGGGCAAATAATTTCGCCAAAGCTGAATGAGCCCATGGTTATTAGCCGCGCGCCGCAAACACCCTTAAAGAATACCACTGCCGTCCCTTGGAACTACAAAAATACGATAGTAACATATAAGGGAAAAGTGATCACGGGGGAAGCAATTGAAGCAAACTCCTCTAAAGGATACTTTAATTTGGAATAATTAGCCAATAACAAGCACAAACGCTTCCCCCTCAAGAAACCCATCACCGCCGAAGAAGGGGAAGAGTTCTTCAAGAAAATGAACATGGCTGAATACGCCACAATAGAAGAGCTCAGGAAAACCCCTGACTAAGTCTCACTTTTATCTCTATTGATGGGCTCAATCGAGCATCGGAAAATACTCTTGAAAATGCTGAATGAAGCATATGTTCCAACAGAGACCTCAGTCGAACAATTGTAAAGAATGGCTGAGCGCTTCTTTGAAGTAAATAAAATTTCTTTTAGTCGTAATGATCTACCTCCTGAAGGGGCCGCTCGCAACAAAGCCTTACACTTAACAGTTAAAAGTGAGGGATATTATGTGACGAGAGTAATGCTGGATCGAGGTTCCAGGGTAGATATTTGCCCTTTGTCAACGCTTCAAAGGATGGAAATCGGCATTGAACGAATCAGGCCGAATAATGTGTGTGTACGCGCTTTTGATGGAATCAAAAGGGACACCATTGGCGAAATCGACATAGTCATGACAATCGGCCCGGTGGATTTCACGGTGACCTTCCAAATCTTGGACATGGATACCTCGTATAACTTCCTGTTGGGAAGACCATGGATTCACGCTGCTAGAGCAGTTCCATCTACCCTTCACCAGATGGTCAAGTTCGAACATGAAAACCAGGAAATAGTGGTCCACGGGGAAGACGAGCAATCAATCTACAGAGACCCCCCGGTCCCCTGCCTAGAAGCCAGGGAAGGGAGCGAGCATATTGTCTATCAGGCATTTGAAATTGTGCTGGAAGACCAACATGAAGAAGGGACTCCATGCCCACAACCCTGTTTATCTAATGCGTCAATCATGGTCGCTACTGACATGCTTAGACACGGGTTTAAGCCCGAAAAGGGGCTTGGGGTATCCCTACAAGGCATTACCGAAACGATCTCTCTACCCGCCACTGAAAAATTCTTTAGCATAGGTTTCCAAGCCACTGATGAAGATGTGCAATGGGCCAACGCCCGCAAAAACAATGGATGGGAACTGCCTCAGCTAGTCCCACATATTACTGAGACTTTCATCGAACCGCAATATGTCGAAGAAGAAGATAAGGCCTTTACGGCCGAAGAAATTGAGGAAATATGTGGGGCCATGAGACAGATGTTATATGAGACCAACATCGTTCAGCCAGGAGAAGGCTCAAGCACCGCTGAGGTGCAATACATGGGCCCAAATGCCAAGTTGCAGAATTGGAAGGCTACTCCATTCCCCGTAAGGCGGGAGACCCGGTAGTTCAGTTTTGCCATCTTTCCTGCATTAGGAGTTATTTTAGGGTGTAACTCAAGTGTTTTTAATTTACTTCCTTTTGAATTCCGATGTAAACCCTCTTATGTTCAAATTCAATGAAACGAAATCAAGATTTCATAGTCTATTATTCCTTCTGATTTTTGCTTATTTTTCTTATTTTCAGTCCTAATAATGCGGCCTTAAATAACATGACATGCTTGCGGACTTCATGCTCTGATCTTAATACGCTGTCTAACCTCGAAATAATGAATCACGAACCGGAATATGATGAAGAAGAGGCCTTTAGGGAAATAAATCGAGAATTAGAACAATTCGAGAATAAGCCTAAGCCAAACTTAAACAAAACAGAACCCGTCAACTTGGGTAATGCAGAAGAGGTTCAAGAAACCATGATAAGCGTCCACACTGATGAAAGAACTAGGGACGCTCTGATTCAACTTCTATTTGAATTCAAAGACGTGTTTGCTTGGTCCTACGACGACATGCCCGGACTAAGTGTAGATTTGGTGGTACATAAATTGCCGACCTATCCCAGTTATCCACCCGTCCAACAAAAGCAAAGAAAATTCAAAACAGATATCAATGACAAAATTAAAGAAGAGGTCACCAAACAACTAAAAGTCGGTGTAATCCGAGTAGTCAGATACACCACATGGCTAGCCAACGTAGTCCCAGTACCCAAAAAGGACGGGAAACTCAGAGTATGTGTTGATTACAAAGATTTAAACAAAGCTAGTCCCAAAGACAATTTCCCGCTACCAAATATCCATATCATGGTCGACAATTGTGCCAAACATGAGGTCCAGTCATTCGTGGATTGTTACGCCGGATATCATCAAGTCTTAATGGATGAGGAGGATGCAGAAAAGACAGCCTTCACTACACCATGGGGGACCTATTGCTACAGGGTCATGCCGTTCGGGTTGAAAAATGCTGGGGCAACCTATATGAGAGCCATGACTGTTGTTTTCCATGACATGATGCACCAAGAAATTGAGGTGTACGTGGATGATGTCATTATTAAATCCAGAACACAGGAAGGCCATGTTCGGGATTTGAGGAAATTCTTCGAGCGGCTACGCAAATATGACTTGAAATTAAACCCCGCTAAATGCGCATTTGGTGTTCCTTCCGGGAAATTACTGGGGTTTATAGCCAGCCGACAGGGCATCGAGCTAGACCCAACAAAGATAAAATATATTCGGGATCTCCAACCCCCAAGAACCAAGAAGGAGGTCATGAGCCTGTTGGGTAGGTTGAATTACATCAGCAGGTTCATCGCTCAGTTGACGTCCACTTGTGAGCCTATATTCAAGTTGTTGAAGAAAGATGCAACCATCAAATGGATGGACGAATGCCAAAACTCTTTCGACAAGATCAAAAAATATTTGTCGAACCCGCCAGTGCTAGTCCCACCAGAACCAGGAAGACCTTTATTCCTATACCTGACGGTCCTGGAGAATTCTTTTGGTTGTGTCCTAGGGCAACATAATGTTACCGGGAAGAAAGAGCAGGCCATATACTATTTGAGCAAGAAATTTACTGGCTATGAAGCCAAATACACTCTGCTGGAGAGAACGTGTTGCGCCCTGACTTGGGTCGCTCAAAAGCTCAGACATTATTTGCTTTCTTATACCACGTATCTCATAACCAGGTTGGATCCTTTAAAATACATATTCCAGAAACCAATGCCCACCGAAAGATTAGAAAAATGGCAAATCCTGCTCACGGAGTTCGACATTGTCTATGTCACCCGCACAGCCATGAAAGCTCAAGCCTTGGCCGATCATTTGGCTGAGAACCCGGTTGATGATGAATACCAACCATTAAGCACTTATTTCCCAGATGAGGAAGTCAACTCAGTCGAAGTAATCTCAGAAGACACTAATACCTGGAAGATGTTCTTCGATGGAACTGTAAATGCAAAAGGTGTTGGGATTGGGGAAATCTTGATTTCACCCACGGGACAGCACTATCCAGCCTCGGCCCGCCTCCGCTTCTTCTGTACAAACAATACTGCCGAATATGTAGCTTGTATAATGGGGATGAATATGGCCATTGACATGGATGTAGAAGAGTTATTAATCATGGGAGACTCTGATTTGATTATCAAGAAAGCTCAGCAAGAGTGGGAAACTCGAGATGTTAAGCTCCTTCCATACAGGCAACATGTGGAAGATCTTAGCAAACGATTCAAAGTCGTCGAGTTCAGATATATCCCTCGATGCCACAATGAGTTAGCTGACGCACTGGCTACCCTAGCTGCAATGCTTCCATACCCGGGCAATGTTCACATTGACCCGTTAAAAATTCAAATCAAACAAAGACATGGTTATTGTAACACGGTCGGAATAGAGCCCGATGTCCAACCATGGTATCACGATATCAAAAGATTCTTGAAAACAAAAGAATACCCAGAGCAGGCCAATGGGGACCAAAAGAGAACCATCCGGAGACTCGCCAGTAGTTTCTTCCTAAGTGGGGAAGTACTGTATAAGAGGACTCCCGATCTGAATCTATTGAGATGCGTAGACGCCAAAGAAGCCGAAAAAATTATGAATGAGGTGCATTCAGGAGTATGCGGTCCCCACATGACCGGGTACGTCCTTGCAAAGAAAATCTTACGGGCCGGGTATTATTGGATGACCATGGAGAAAGATTATTTTATCTTTTTCCGGAAATGCCATAAGTGTCAAATACACGGTGACCTGATTCATGCACCGCCCTCAGAGTTACATCTCATGTCAGCACCTTGGCCCTTCGTTGCCTGGGGAATGGATGTCATCGGGCTAATCGAGCCAAAAGCCTCAAATGGACACATATTTATTTCGGTTGCCATCGACTCACAAAATGGGTCGAAGCAGTCACTTTTAAAGCAGTCACCAAGAAAGCAGTGGTGGACTTCGTGCATTCAAACATTATATGTCGTTTTAGTATCCCAAAGACTATCATTACCGACAATGCCGCAAATCTGAACAATAACTTGATGAGAGAGGTGTGTGAACAGTTCCAAATCACACACCGCAATTCTACCCCTTATCGGCCTAAAGCCAACGGCGTCGTTGAAGCAGCAAACAAAAATATCAAGAAAATTCTCAGGAAAATTATTCAAACGTCCAGGCAATGGCACGAGAAGTTTCCCTTTGCATTATTGGGATATCGCACGACCGTGCATACATCGGTTGGGGCTACGCCTTATCTATTGGTTTACGGCACTGAAGCCGTGATTCCGGCGGAAGTCGAAATTCCCTCCCTTCGGATCATTGTCGAAGCTGAAATTGAGGATGATGAATGGGTCAAAACTCGGTTGGAACAGTTAACTCTGATTGATGAGAAAAGAATGGCCGCAGTCTGCCACGGGCAACTGTACCAACAAATAATGGCCCACGCCTATAACAAGAAAGTACGGCCCAGGAACTTTGAAGTGGGGCAGCTTGTCCTAAGACGTATCCTCCCGCACCACGAAGAAGCGAAAGGAAAATTCGCCCCAAATTGGAAGGGTCCTTACATCATAAGGAAATTGCTACCAAAAGGAGCATTGTACTTGGGGGACATCGAAGTAAATGACCCCGAAACGGCTGTCAATGCAGACGCAGTCAAAAGATATTATGTTTGACCTTTTCGTGATGATATTCGTGATCAAAATCACGAAGGCTTTCCTTCACGCTACCCCAAACACTACCAGTTTTTGTAAACCCTTTGAGCCGGCTACCCTTCCTTGGTTACCCTCTTTGGAACTTGAAAAGTTGATCCCAAAAAAAAAGGAAAAAAAAAAGAGAAAAAATCAAAACGAAAACAAATATTTCCCTGAACTACGTCTGACTTGATTCCGAAAGGATACGTAGGCAGCCTCTCCCTGGGGTTCAGTCACACCAAAATAAAAATCCACATTTCCCCAAGAGTTTAAGCTGGGGCAAGTGTAAAAATTCGGCAATGATTCGCACGAAAAGTTCCAAAGTTGTAAATCGATACAAATTCCTTTACCCCAAATCCTGTTCAAATCCTTCCGATCGATTGGCGAAGAAAGGCCAGAATTGGAGGATACATTTACTTGGATCCGATGCAAACAATGAGAGAAACTAAAATGAGAGAGTCTTATCGGTGAAATCCCACGCGGGCACCATAAAGCGATGGTAAGGAAAGAAATGAAAATGAGAGAGTCTTATCGGTGAAAACCCACACGGGCACCATAAGGCGATGGCGAGTAGAGAAACTAAAACGAGGGAGTCTTGTTAGTGAAAACTCGCAAAGAGCACTACAGAGCGATGGCAAGAGGAGAAATGAGAGAGGTTAATCAGTGAAAACCCGAAAAGGGCACTACTAATCAAAAAGAGGATGATCGTTTACTGATATCGACACGGTCGGGGGCAAGGTTTCTCAACCTCGAGTTAAACTTGTGACGAATTTCTGAGAGTCAGATAGTTTATATAGATCAGGCATCCAGTCCAAGACGCATGTCATGTTCATTGAAGGCCGCATACACTCCAGATAAGTCCTTCTTCTCTTTTCCCCGAAAGGGATATTTCTCATCAAAAAATCATTGTTTCCGTTTCTTTGTTGTTTTTCTTTCAATCCCTTTTGGTCTGACTCCGTTTCTACAATCAAGACAAAGAAAGGATGGCAAAACGTATTTACAGGTTTCTCGTTTGACGCAAGCCAACATGCAAAGGGCGTCGAGCTTCAGTCAAGGGGGCATCGATTCAATCCCGACTGGCCGCAATGGCCGATGCTTTAAAGGCACAACCCTTGAAAGGATAAAACAAAGTCAAAATGCTTATAAAGGAAAGAAAAGTGAAAAGATGGGTCCCACGTGGTTGACTTTCTTGGCAAAGGTCAGAAATCCAAAAATGCTCTAGATGCTCTAAAAGTTAAACTTGGAGGAAAATCGAAAGTGAAAGGTCGATGGAGCCAAAATAAAGTTGGAAAAGGTTAAGTCCCACGTGACTAACCGATGCAGCAGAATTTGAGGGGGGCCAGAAACTTCCCCCGATACCTTGGAAATCCAAAAGAAAAGCAAGTAAAAGGCCTACAAAGGCAAAATAAAGTCAAATGTTGGGTCCCACGTGACCGATAGCGATGGTAAAAGCTGGAAAACCGGGGTCCCTGAGGTCAGAAATGAAACCCAATTCCTAGCAAACAAGTGAATATTTGAGATCTTCATCACAAGAATTGAGATCAAGCGGTCGAAAATCAAGGCCTCAAAACCAATCACCATTTCAAACTAACAAATTGTTCTTTGATTGAAGGAAACACGTGTAAACAACCTTGCAAAGGCAAGAGTAACCAAAAGAAAAGGTGCAAGAGCTAGAAGCAGCTCCGCAGCAATAACTCCAAAAGGAAAGTTTCTCCAAAAATCCTTTCCCACATTTACTCAAAATGAAAAGAAAATAAGAACAATAAGGTTGAAATCAACCCAAACTTGAAGTGGTATAGGGTCTCCAAACCCTAGCTACACCTTTTCCAACGCAGGGTACACTCCCTAGTTGATGTCGGTATAGGGTATACAACCCCTAGCCGATGATTTCTTTTCCAGCATAGGGTGTAACCCCTAGCTGATGTTTTCCTTTCCCGGCGTAGGGTATACACTCCCGTAGTCGATGCCAATCAAGGGTATACATTCCCTGGTTGATGATTTCTTTTCCCGACGCAGGGTATACACTCCCATAGTCGATGCCAATCAAGGGTATACATTCCCTTGTTGATGCTTTCTTTTCCCGACGTAGGGTATACACTCCCATAGTCGATGCCAATCAAGGGTATACATTCCCTGGTTGATGATTTTTTTTCCCGACGCAGGGTATACACTCCCATAGTCGATTCCAATCAAGGGTATAAATTCCCTGGTTGATGATTTCTTTTTCCGACATAGGATACACAATCCCTAGTTGGTGTTATTTTGCAACATAGGGTCCCCAACCCCTAGTTGACCTTGCTTTGGGATATAGGGTATTCACTCCCTAGTCTACAATAACCCCGGGTGCACTGCTCCCGGCCTTTTCCATTGCTTTCAATAATAAAGTAGTATAGATTTGTTTACAATAACTCACGAAATTTTCCGAGTAAAAATTGGGGCATAAGATTTCGTTCGTTTGTTTTCCTTTTGATTTTTGTGCAGATTACATTTTAGGACAATGGACTCGAGATGACCCAAAAGAAAAAGTTTCGATCCAGAATAATAAAACAAAAGAGAAGTCTTAATCTAAAGTGTAGATACGGGGAAGATATGGACTATTCAGGACGAGATTGAAGTCATCCGTTCGGTATATCCTGTTTTGATCCGAAAAATGATAAGACGAAACCAACACATGTGGCTAACAAGCATCAAGATCCAGTTCAGAGTCAGCAGAAGATCAAGACTCAAGACCAGGTCTTAGATAGGAATCTTGTAACTAGTAGCTGATAGGTTTAGTTAGTCTATCGTTTTGTTTACTTTGGGTGTAATAAGGAGATCAGCAGCAGTAACAGCAGCAACCTCCGTGAAACCACAGTTACTCGGTAGTCCCAGCTACCAAAACTTCAAGAATTACACTGACCTGATTCCTTTGTAGCCAAGGATATGTAGGCAACCTTAAAGCAGGGTTCGGTCAAACCTTTCAAAAACGCTTCACAATGGAACATACGAATGGGTAAAGTCGTTTATGATTGCTCACTTTGTCTTTGCCCGAAAACTCTTCGTGTTCCTGAACAAAGAGGGGCAGCTGTGAGCACGTGATTTTTACCTATCGTATAATCCTACAAAAATCTCAATTAATTAATTGATTTCATGAATTTAGTTGAATATTAGTACTATTTGTGTATCCATAATTCGTCTTTTAAATCTATAAATAATTTAAGATGGCATGATTAAGCATATAACCTTACTTATTATTTAAATAAATTTAAGTGTTTGATATAAAGTAGATTACTGTCTAATGTGTTGATTTAATTATTTATTTTTAACAAAACTGTGAAAAACTTGTCCTTTAATTGATTAGGAGAAAATCAAGGGATATGACTCTTAATTAATTAATTAAACAAAGGTTATGATCAGAATTAATTATTATACTTGACTTTAATTTAAGGTTAATTTAATTAATTAAGATTGGTTTTAATTGGAGATGAATTAAAATGGACCTGGGCTAAGATAGCTCAGGCCCAAGCTGCCATACCAGGACTAGCCCAAGCCAAATACACCCGGTCCAGCCCTGTGACAACCAAACGACCCCGTTTTACATAGTGAACTTATCCCAGCCGTTAATCTATTTAGATCTAACGGCTGGGAACTGATGATTAATAAACTATATAAGTGTCCTAACTACCGCCCCCCCTACCCCATTTTGCCTAAGTATTACACCCCACCCCCCCTTCTCCCCTACGTCTCTCACCTCTCTCTAGAGGCCGGTCGTCCCTCGCCGTCTCCCACCATGGCTCCACCGGTCCTCCGCCTTGCTCCGCCGGCCGGAAATCGCCACCGGCGGCGGAGCACCACCAATCCGCCCCAAATTTATATCAAATAACCCTCTCTTTACCCTCAACCCCATCCCACCATTGGTTTCCCCAAATAAACACAAAATCTCGAGTATTTTTAGATCTAGGAATCTGAAAACTTAGATATCCATGTCCGGCCGATGTCACGACCTAGAATCTCAATCTGAGTCGTGATGGCGCCCAACGACGGGGTTAGGCAAGCCAACACAAATTACACTAAGTTTTACCCTTCCCATCAAATTAAACAAGTCAACATTTACAAATTTTAAACCGTTAAACATGATGATAGCTTGACATGGAAATAAAGCAGATGCATGCCTGTACAACCCAAACCCAAAATATACATACACTACGCGTGTGTGCCAGGAACTAGTGTCACGAGTGCCATGGGCAACTACTGAATATACAATGACCACAATATATACAGAGTCTCAGTCTTAATGACATGGACAGAGAATATAACAAAAGAACTCCAAGGTGTTGCTAGGAAGTCGCAGGGAAAGCAGCTCAACGTGAAGTATGACCACGCTATCAATATCTAGCACCGGCCTGATAATCAGACGTACCAGCCTTCGGAC
>ML285108.1:2985-46433 GCA_005239495.1 Nicotiana undulata
GGGGGGGGGGGGGGGACCCGATTTTGACCCTGTTTTTAGAAATAGCGACCAATGTTGGTCGCTATTTTGGTCGATACATTAAGTTTTGTCGTTTATTAATTGATGTAAGTCGAGACATTTTTTTTTAATATTCAACGATGCATCTGAGTAGGTTATAAGTCGAAGAATCAATTTGCAAGTGTATCAATCCCTAAAAGAACCCGACCATGTGTTCCTAACGCTTCATGTTTTTATATATATATATATATATATATATATATATACACACTTCACTGTAATACTATAACGTATATATAACTTGTTATAGTATATGTTAGTGTGTGTATATATATATATATATATATAACACTTGGTGCTACTTTAACTACATATATATCATGTTATAGTATATGCTACTGTATTCATTATTTGTATTATAACAGAGTTAATGAATTACATTCATTCATCACTAGGTGATAAGTCGATGAATCAATTATAACAGATTAATTGATATAAGTCGAGACATTTTGTTTTTAATATTTAACGATGCATCTGAGTAGGTTATAAGTCGAGACGTTTTGTTTTTAATATTCAACGATGCATCTGAGTAGGTTATACGTCGAGTATATTTTAGTGTATTCATCCCTTGTATTACAAAAGTATTAACGGATTACATTTATATTATTTAGATAGTAAATATAAAAGTAATTTTTAATTTTGACCAATGTTGACCTGAAAACAGACCAACTTTGGTCGCTAATTATCCAGAAATTAAAAATTAGCGACCAACGTTGGTTGCTAATTTGCTTTACATGTATTAACCGACCAACGTTGGTCGCTAATTTATATAATATTTATTTATATTTTATAAAATATTTTAAATAATAATATAATTATTAAAACGTTATAACTGGGTCCCACATTAGCGGCCAAAGTTGATCGCTATTTGCTTCTCCTTTCTTAACCGACCAACATTGGTCGGTAAATTATATAAAATAATCATTTAATAATTTTCTCCACATTAGCGACCAACTTTGGTCGCTTTTTTTGACCGACCAACTTTGGTCGCAAATTTTTGGTCGGTAATTCCCAGATTTCTAGTAGTGATGGGCCCCGTCACTGAATTTGCACTCCAAGTATTCTGTCTTGTTCTACTCAGTTTGAAACCTTTAGACTCCAAAGTCTGTCTCCAAACCTCCAACCTCGCGTTAACTCCGCTACGCGTCTGTCACGACCCGAAAATCCCACCTTCAGGTCGTGATAGCGTCTAACGTTGTACTTGCTAGACAAGCCAACGTTTGAGTTAATTTTCTAACTTTCTTTACTTAAGCCATTAAAAGTGAAACAATGAACATAAACAATTAATAATAGTGTGGAAGCTGCGAGTCTATATATTAATAAGATAGTTGCCACAAAATTTACGTACATAATCCCCCATAATTGGTGTCACAACATCTCACGGACTGTCTAAGATTATTACAACAACAGTATGAAATGAAGAGTACAACTGTCTATGATACTAAGATAAGACAGAAACAATAAGATAGAAGATGACGCCGAGATCCACGAACGCCTGCGGAACTACCTCGGTGTCGCCTGTATGGACTGAAGGATACTCCCTCTAACGATGTCCACTGGATCCAACTGCGTGATCTGCACAACATAAAGAAGTGCAGGTGTAGCATCAGTACAACCGACCCCATGTACTGAGTAAGTGACGAGCCTAACCTCAGCGAAGTAGTGACGAGGCTAGACACGACGACAAAATTTGTCTGTACAGTTCTATAATATGTACCAGAGAAAATAGTAAGAAATAAGCAGTTAAGCATGGTAATACATGGACAAGTAATGGGGGTAACAAGTGAGAATGAAAGATGAATAACTGAACAAACGACAATACGAAAGAAACAAGTCAACATGAATTAATAACTCGAACAAGTATGTACACGGCATCACCTTTCGTGCTTTTACTCTCGTCCTCACAATGCACAGTATGAATGAAAGCAATATGAATCATGGCACGACATCACCCTTCATGCTTTTACTCTCTTCCTCACTATGCAATGTATGAAAGAAAGCAATATAAATCATGGCACGACATCACCCTTTGTGCTTTTACTCTCTTCCACACTATGCAATGTACAAATGAAAGTAATAATAATCATGACACGGCATCACCCTTCGTGCTTTTACTCTCTTCCTCACTATGCAATGAATAAAATGAATACACGACATCACCCTTCGTGCTTTACACTCTTCCTCACCCAAATCAACAACAAATAACAGTTTGGTAAGGAATGCAACAGAGTGAAGTACAATTCATAACCACCCAGCAAGGGGAATATCAACCAAAATAACAACATTGCCCGGCAAGGGACTCAGCTATAACCAATCTCTTACGAGTACATAACTTAATGCATTGGACCCTCAACTGAGACGTCATATCACAAGTACTTAAGCAAGTATTCTCAGCAATTAAGCAACTTCCCAAATGAAACTACTTCATAACACAATAAATATCAGAGTAACGACAAGTAATTCGCCAAGACTCACAGGCATGCTTGACAAACAATGCATAGGTACTCGTCACCTCACCTATACATTGAACATGATAAACCAAGTATCACATACGACTCAACACCTATTCCCTCACTAAAGTTAGGCCAACCATTTACCTCGGCTCCAAGAATGCAAATCAAGCCTCTAGCACCGATTTCCCTCTCGAATCCAACTCTGAAACGATAGTATCTAGACATAATCGACTCAATAATATCAATAATGACTCCATAATTCAATTCCAAAGCCTAATTATACATTTCCCATCATTCTTCCTAAAATACCAAAATTCGACCCCAGGCCCGCTTGGTCCAAGTACAAGGTTCAGACCAAAATCCGATCACCCATTCCCCCACAAGCCCGAAGATACAATTTGTTTTGAAATCCGACCCCAAAACGAGGTTGAATTCCTAAAAATTCCAAAAGCCCTAACTCTACCCAAAACCCCAATTTCTACCCTTCAATTTCATGTTTTTAGGCCTAGAATCTAGTGATTGATGATGAAAATGGAAGAAAAAGGAGTTAAGAACACTTACCTATGAAGTTATGGAGGAAAGGTCTCCCAAGAATCGCCCAAGAAGAGTGGAGAAGAAGAAGTTTGAGAAAACTGGGTTTAATCCCGTGTGTTTTCTGTTTTTTGAACTTTAAAAATCACTGGACGAATTTACTCTATGCGATCGTGAAGAGAGGGATGCGATCGCGTAGAAGACTACCCTCTAAAGCACCGCGAACGCGAACATGGGCCTGCGATCGCACAGTTCAAGGGACCCCTCCCTATACAATCGCGAACGAGGCTATGCGATCGCACAGGGTACCTAGCCAGCCCCCACCCAGACCTCCTATACCCCTATGCGATCGCGGACAGTGCTATGCGATCGCATAGAGGGACTGACCTCCCCCGTTTACCTAAAGTTATGCGATCGCAGAATAACCTACGCGATCGCATAGAAGACTACATCAGACATCAACAACAGTCCATAACACTAGATTTTTCCACTCTTTCGCACTCCGACACCTACCCGAAACTCACCCGAGCCCTCGGGGCTCAAAACCAAATATACACACGACTTCAAAATCATACTACGGACTTATTCAAGTAATAAAACCACCCAAATATCATCAAAAACAACGAATTAAGCTCCAAAATCTATAGAATTTCCTAAAACTTCATAAACTATCAAATTTTCCATTTTTTATCCGAAATACGTCAAACCAAGTCCGTTTCTTACCAACTTTTACAGACAACTCATAATAACCATATTAAACCTGTTCCGAGCTTCGGAACCATAATACGGGCCCGGTAACACAGGTTTCACATTAAATTCCATTTTCAAAAGTCTTTATAATTTTGAAAATAATTTTCTTTAAAAAATTCATTTCTCGGACTTGGGACCTCGGAATTCGATTCCGGGCATACGCCCAAGTCTCATATTTTCCTACACGGGTCCGGGTCCGTTTACCAAAAATGTTGACCAAAGTCAACTTTAATCAATTAATTATCATAAATTCAACTTTTTATCAAATTTCCACATAAAAGGCTTCCCGGCTACGCGCCCAGGTTGCGCACTCACATCGATGTGAGATTAACGGAGGCTTTCAATGCCTTAGAACACAGTTTTAATTAAATTTACACAGGGTGACCTTTTGGGTCATCATAGCGTCTCGTCAATCAACACTATATCATCGACAGATAGCATGCACCAAGGCATCTCCCCTTGGATGTGACGTGATAGTACATCCATCGGCAAGGCAAATAAAAATGGGCTAAGAGCCGATCTCCGGTGCAACCCCATCACCATATGGAAATGCTCCGAGTCACCACCCACAGTCCTGACCCGAGTCTTAACATCATCATACATATCCTTAATCACCATAATGTACGCTACCGGAACATCGCTAACCTCCAAACACCTCCACAGGACCTCCCTCAGAACTTTATCATATGCTTTCTCAAGGTCAATAATCACCATATGCAAATCCTTCTTCCTCTCCCTGTACTGCTCCACTAATCTCCTTACTAGATGAATCACTTCCGTAGTCGAACGCCCCGACATGAATCCAAACTGATTCTCGGAAATAGACACATACCTCCTCACCCTGACCTCCACCACCCTCTCCCAAACCTTCATAGTGTGACTCACCAACTTGATACCCCTATAATTGTTGCAATTTTAGATATCACCCTTGTACTTGTAAAGCGGAACCATCGTACTCCACCTTCATTCTTCGGGCATCTTTTTGTCTTAAAAATAACATTAAACAGCTCAGTGAGCCACTCCATACCTGCCCGCCCCGCGCTCTCCCAGAATTTCACCTGGATTTCGAATAAAAAATTAGACGATGAAATTAAAGAAAAACGATAATTTTCTTTTATTTAGTTTAAATTTTAGGGTTTTTGTTCAGGAAGTGCTAAATTGAAGATCATGGAAGTAATAGAATCATCCAATGACATAAATTTTTAGGTATTTTATTATGAAAAAAAGAAACAAAGACAACATGTCTGGCCCCTTGGCTTAAGTTAAACTGACATGTGTATGGCGCGAACTTCACGCAACAACTCTTCTCGCTCGGAGGAAATATACTAAAATCAGGGGTAATAAAGATACTCCACTTCATAATTTAGGGGTAAAAATTGCAAACTTTGGGGATTTTGTACTACACCCCCTCCCCCTCCCCCAAAAAAAATAAAAAAATAAAACGTAATAGTGTTCATTTTGGAAATGCGACCCCAGTGGAAGTGACAAAGGAGACTTGTATGGTCCATAGAGTTGGGAGGGGAAAGGGAGAAATGAGGTTTGGACTTAATAATCAGCCATGCCCACTCTCTTGGCTTCGATTGCGATCTGCTTCTTCTACGCGCTGCTTCTCTCTGCTTCATTCGCTTCCATCACAGTTCTGTATCATTATATTCAGACAAACACATGCTTTTACACTTCTGTATATGATATTCAAACAAACATATGCTTTTTTCTGATTTGAGTGGTTTCAGGTCTTCATGTGGGATAGCATTTGATATAGATGGGGTTATACTCCGTGGTCGAACTCCAATTGGGAGTTCTCCCACTGCTCTCCGGAGACTCTATGATGACTCGGGTATTGTTTTCTAGCTGCTTACACTTTGCACCTTATGTTCCCACTCTCCAGAGGCTCTAATTGCATGAAAATTTTGTTTTCTTGGTTTTTGCAAGTTCTATTTGTTGCATTTTACTAAGAGCGCATTGTTCTTTTGGTTGAGAATATGTTTTAGATTTTTTTAGCACTTTTCTATACTTTCTTGGAGTAGTTAGAGAGAACTTCTAATATTTTCTAGTTGTATTTACATAATATTGCCAGCAGAAGAGTTCAAATGAAGTAACATGGTCGGTGAAGATTCATATTGTCAACCCCGACATGTTTGGGGCTGAGGCATAGTAGTTGTTGTGCTTTTGGTCTTTGTGTTAGTGGGATGAACATGTTGGAACCACTTGTACTTTATGAAATCTTATTGATTTTTTTATTGTCTCTATGATGTGATATCATGTTCACTTGTTAATTGACTAGATTGACGAGAAAGAGACATGTCTTGTGTGATGTTGATAAACAAGTTATTTTTTATATATATACTGAACGATACAAGATTTTGACTTTTGTACTTTTCACATAGTAGTGCTTTACCCTTGATGCAGGCAATCTGAAGCTTCCCTTTTTGTTCTTGACAAATGGTTAGTACTATCGATGAACCTACTTGCTTTTAGTTTATCTATTTGAGACGTAAACCTTTTCTCTCTTGGTCAAATAAATCTGGTTAGTCATTCACAAAATTGATCCATGGATAACTTTTAGATTCTTAACGATCACTTTTGATAAAGCTTTCTAGGACTTCAGGTTTTACATCTAATTAGCATCTCCAGTGGCTGAAATATTTGCTCGAACGGTAGTTTGGTTATCTTCTCGATGAAATTTATTGGTCAGTCTCACACAACTATATTAACAAGAAGTAACTGGAAATTAGGAGGATTTAACTATCACGTTTGTGTATCGTGACACATGTCCTCTTTCCAGCTGTATGGGGATTAGTGAAGTCCAAAATAGTCGAGTTATACCCTTCTTTTTTTTGCACACCAAATCCATATGAGACATAGACAGGTATATCCTTGTTCCCCTAAATTGGATTTTTGAGCATCTTGAGTAGATGATTTCATGGCAACCCGTATTGGACAAACTGTGGCTTCTGCTTGAGCTTTGACATGATAAAATGTTACATACAAATGAGTTAATATCAATCTATATACAGAATTTTCTCTCCTCCCTATTTCACAATACTGACATTTATAGACGAATCATAATCATTTTTACGTACAATTCCCAGCAGTTACATTCTTCTCTAAGACATGTTAAATGGACAGCAAAGTTTTTAAGTCAATTTGTGATCTTTCTGCAGGTGGTGGTATCCCAGAGTGTAAAAAAGCCTCTGAGTTAAGTGAACTCCTTGGAGTTGAGATATTACCTTCTCAGGTAATCTTGCCAGACTGAAGAAATAATAGTAGGCTTGTTGTTATGTTGGTTCACTTTTCAGCTGGAAGCACCATCCTTGTTCCCCTGTTGCTTACATGGTACTAACTCTTACAGGAGAGGGACTATCGTAAGTGAAAAAACAACTGTTATTAGAGGGATATAAATCTAAATTGTATGTTCATGGATGCAGGTCGTGCTGGGGCATTCACCTTTTAGGAATTTGCTAAAGAGGTATATATGCTGCATAACATTATTGGAAATAGGTCCTCTTAGATCTAATTATTTGTCTTCGTCTGCATGCTTAATTTTTCACTTGTCGTTTACTCATTTCTGAAAGGAAAGCTGCCACAAGAGAGCACTTATGCTCATGTATCAGCCCATCACGAGTCTATTTTGTTAATAAAAATATTATTGTTCAAGACTTTAAAAGTGTCTACAAATCTCAGATTTGGTTATAGCAACAGTAAAAATTTCCTTGAATCATGCAGATCACTAGCAGTGGAATTTTGTTTCTTTTGCCTTAGTCTCTTGTGTTGTTTCGCAGTTTAAGAGTCTTCATGAAACTGCTTCAGTCTTCCATACACCACGTAGATCCTGGAAGTCCAAAATTCTCAATTGGTTTTGTATTTTACTAGATTTGAGAGTGAACTCATTGTTGTCACTGGAAAAGGTGAACCTGCTGAAGTGATGTCTGCATATGGTTTCAAGTAAGTTTCTAGCTTTTGTGTGGACCTTCATATTTTTTGAAGTTCTACTGGAAGCAGTGAAATTTACTTCTTTTGTTATCAAAACCATGGCCAGAAAAGTTCTCTCCCTGGAAGAGTATGCATCATACTTTGATGACATTGATCCTGTAGCTCAGTTCAAAAGGTGGACAAAAACAACAAAGCACTTAAATTTGTCAAGAAGTTCTTCAGAGTTGGCACCACAAATAGATGTTCTCTCTGATAGAGTTAAAGCAGTATTTATTGCCAGTGATCCTGTTGATTGGGGGAGGGATATACAGGTAAATTTTCTTCCTTTTCTTGGTAAATGGACAAAGAAGATGCTTTTGCTTTCTTCTTTGATATTGAAGTAATAGTTCCTGTGCTATCTATCACAGCAATCTAAGATAGTATGAAAAGATAGGTGTATATTTTGGTAACTCAGCCGGACATTGAAATTTCACAAATTATTAAATAAACTTCTTAACCTTGTGGAAGGGAAATGGAGGAAAGGGGAAGAAATGAACTAATTTACAGCTAACATTTTTTCTCTGTTTCTTAGGCTAAAGATGCTTCTTCTCTGCAGCTTCTTGATGCTTTGTATAGAAATTATTCATAGTTACAGATTACGGTAAAAAGGGTTGTACGACGTGTTCCCTTAGCCAAATAAGGAGGTGTTTCATGTTCTACTTGTAGCTAATTTTTCAAACAATAAGCTACTTTCTGTTTATAAATCCAGCCAGAATACCTGGACTACACCGTCTTGTGCTTTTCTCAGTTAGCCGGTTAGTCTGGCACCATCAATTTTATCCATCAATAGCAGCAAACTACCACATCATCAGAAGTTATTCCTGCTCTTACCTAAATTACTGAGCTTTGGAGCTACATCATGCAGGCACAAGAATGAAGAGAAAGGGTTAACGGATTGGTTGAGAACAAATTGTTTGTGGCTTGAATTGCTTGATATTGATGTCGTTCCTTTCTTGGGATATTAGTCTGGGAAAGGAGCTATATAATTGGAATGCATCTTTGTTCCCCTATTTGTTTCATCATATAAAACCTTTGAATAATATCTACTAGAGAGCTAAAGTGTGCAAAGAGAACGGGGATTGACAGGTGATCAATCCTTTCCCTTTCTCTTCCTTGGGGGAACTAGAGTTTAACTAAAAAAACTATTTTGATTTCACTCCCCCCCCCCCCCCCCCCCCCCCCCCCCCCCCCACCCGGGCGTAATGGTGTATCCCTTGCACATACGTCCTTTGGTCTTTTTCTAATTTACTTTCATGTATTCTTCTTCTGCTCACTAGCTGAATGATACAGGTCCTCTGTGATATTTTGACATCTGGAGGTCTTCCTGGGAAGGAGAGTGAGCATCAGCCACATTTATATTTTGCCGCCGATGATCTTGAATACCAGGTTGCTAATAAACCTAATCCTGAGTATACCTCACTCACTTTTGTTAGAGTATCCAGTACATATGCAGAACTGAACATCTTTTTCGGGCAAAAGTTATTCCTCAAAATGATTCGTTTCCTTTCAGAATGATTTGAATCATGCGAACCAAAGGAAAAACTTTAAAAAGAGCATGCTATTAATCATCTAGTACGAGATAGGAGATATTAGATGCTTTGTTCGAACAGTTGTTATTTGCAACTGCTGGTTCTCTGCATGCATCTCCAACACTATGACAGTATGGGTCTAAGTGTGACATTTCTTTTTATTTTGCAAGTATATTTACTGGCATAGCTTCCGCTATAACCTCTTATATGATGTTGCTTGTTGAGAGTACTGATCAGGTGTCAACTTAGGCAGGCAGCATTTTCTTGTGAGCGTCTTGGTATGGGCGCATTCAGAATTGCTCTAGAAAGTGTCTTTAACAGGTAGTTTCTGTGTTCTTCCAACTTCTCACTTCTGCCTTTTGTTGGAGATGTAGCCTAATGATGTGCAAGAGATTTTAAATTTCACATTTCATACTAAGAAATATAAAATTCTGAACAATTTCCAGAATTCACTTGAAGCCTTTGGAGTATATATCTTTTGGGAAGCCAAATCCATTTGTTTTCCAAAATGCTGGTGCCATTTTGAGAAATCTTCAACTCTCTCGCCAAAGTAATGACCTTTCTGGTGATAAAGATGCTATACATGCTTTCAGAACTCTGTACATGATTGGTGATAATCCATTTGTCGACATAAAAGGTGCACGGCAGGTTTGTTGCTTGTTAACATGATTCCTTCACGCCCTCTACAGACAGATTGCTTCAGATCATCACTATCTTGAAGCTATTGTCCATATGATTGTAACGAGCATACTGTTCAATTTTAGGCAGGGCATCCTTGGTTTTCAATTTTGACGAGGACTGGTGTTTTCAAAGAAATAGGAAATCATGCAGAATTTCCTGCTGATCTAGTAAGTTTGTCTGTTCTGTACTGATGCATAAGTTCCCTTGCTCATTATCAACTCCTGTGCTTCAATTTTGAAAGTTCCATTGCTCATTATCAATTCTTTGGGTTCAATTTTCAAAACTCCCACGTTCCTAAGTAATCAATCTTTCTGATGTAATTATTACTTTTGGTTTTACTTTTTGTATTTTGGCAAGGCTGGAACAATTAAAAGCGATAATTTCCCTGTACAACCGACTTCAGAGGGACTGGAAATGATTCCGAATGTTTCTTTTTTACTTGCCTCTTTTTACTAGATCTCACCTCCTCACCTTCAATTCTTCTTCACCCACCATTCCTCTTTTAGCTCCAATCAAACATCGCATTAGTTTTCCACTGTGGTGAGTGATTTACATGACCTTTGAAGCCCCCCAACATCATTTTACCGGTAGGAGGCAAGTCTATTTCATAGAATTAACCTCTTTTTTTCTTTGGCCCCTTCTATGTACTTCCCTGAGAGAAATTTCCATTTTATTTATGAACCGAGTTTTCATTTGAATCTCTTGAGAGGCTCGAACGTGAATCGTCCTAACTTTCCAAAGTCTGAATTTTAGTTCACGCATAAGCACGGACTCATTTTTCTTTGCTGCTTCTGCAGGTGGTCGACACTGTTGAAGAGGCAGTGGATTTCATTTTGAAGAGAGAGTCTAGTTAGCAGCATTGTCAATATTGTTTTCTGACTTGCTGCCATGTTGCCTTTGCTCATAGTTGTTTGTGATTTCCAAGTTGAAGTTTGTTAAAAGTAACTCAAACAGTAATTTGTCATCAGGTCTAACGTTATTTTTAGCATGTTAGCTAACTTGAACTGCTGTATTGCTAGCTCCCGCTCTTCTGATCTCAGTACTGTTGTAGTAGTCATTTTACATAATACTCATTTATTATTGACAATAGAAAATAGCGTAGGTTCGAAATGGAAGATTATTTTGACAGAAGATTCTTCTTTCATTGTACTAGCTCTTTCTTGGCCACGTTTTCCTGAAATGTGACAGTTATGTTATACAAGAAAACTCAGAACTAGACTAACAGCCTAACTACCTTAACTTATATTTTTGTGGTATAAATGTATGTTTCCTTAGGTTCAATTTCCACTATCTCACCTTTTTCTTCCCCCTCAGTGTTATAAAAGTTTATACTATTAATTAAGAAGAAAGATATAACAGCGCCCATATGAAGTAATTAGCCTGTATTTATCAAATTGACACATGCAAAGAAGCAAGATTATAAAGCTAGTTTTATGAGAAACTGGTAAAGTTATGTTCTTTCCATTATAACTAATCCTTTTAAGCTTTCTATTAAAGAAAATTAGAGTCAGGACCCGATTCCCCTACCGAGTAGTTCCAATAGGTAAAATTATCACATAGACTGCACAAGACCTATAATAAAAATAGCTTACAAAAACATTAATTCAATTGAGAATACTTAGGAGAGTTTATTTCAGTGAATTTACTTAGTCATAACATATTACTAGTAAAGTTTTGCATGATTTTATTCAGCAAAACCAAAAATATTCCTCGCATCTCTATCTCTCCCTCTGCAAAACCCTCTAAACCCCGCGTCGTATATACGCTTCGAATACCCTCTTCTTCCATCATCTTAAACCTTCATTTCTGGTCAATTTCAATGGCGCCCATTGACCCACATTCCTTCACCGATTCAGCACACCCACTTACTACCCATATCTCCCTCACTCTCTTCTTTGATTTCCCATCTTCCACCATTTCCTCTGCCACTCTTCTCTCCCTCCCCACCCCTTACACCGGACCCCTCACTCTCGACACTCGCTCGCTCTCTGTCTCCTCTGTGCTTGACCCACTTTCCCTTTCCCCACTTCCTTTCTCCCTCTCTTCGCCAGACCCAATTCTTGGACAATCACTCTCCGTTTCCCTTTCTAACCAAACCCAAATCTTGATTCTCTCCAAAACCAGCCCTTCCAGTTCTGCCCTTCAGTGGCTTTCCCCTCCTCAGACATTCAACAAGACTCACCCTTTTGTGTACACTCAATGTCAGTCTATTCACGCCCGTTCGATTTTTCCTTGTCAAGACACACCCGCTGCACGTGTCAAGTACGCTGCGAAGTTGAACATCCCCCGCCAATTATCTGCTGTTATGGCTGCCAGGCACGTGGAGAGGCGGGACCCACTGCCCTCCGAGGCGCAAGGGGTCTGTGAGGATTCAGTGTGGTGCGGGGATGATAGGGTGGTCGAGGAATTCGTGATGGAACAGCCTATTCCTCCCTATCTGTTTGCATTTGCTGTGGGAGAGCTGGGGTTCAGGGAGGTGGGACCCAGGACAAGGGTGTATGCCGAGGCTGTTAATGAGGTATTGGATGCTGCTGCTAAGGAGTTTGCTGGTACGGAAGAGATGATTCAAGTTGGGGAGAAGCTTTTTGGACCTTATGATTGGGAAAGGTTTGATCTCTTGGTGTTGCCTCCGAGTTTCCCTTATGGCGGAATGGAGAATCCGAGGATGGTTTTCTTGACGCCCACTGTGATTAAGGGGGACGCCAGTGGAGCGCAGGTGGTGGCTCATGAGCTTGCTCATAGCTGGACAGGGAACTTGATCACTAACAAGAACAACGATCACTTTTGGTTGAATGAGGTATTATAGCTTATTGAGTTAAATGCTTGAAAATCACATAAGGATTTAGCATCCTGTTGTGTTTATGTTCCATAATCTCATGATTTTATTGGCATTTATCGTGTATATTCTTAAGTTTCTTGTGTGTGATTTATTTATTTTTGGGACGGTTCAGTAACATAATGAACTTTCCTGGTTCGTACTAGATGGTTTGTATTGTCTGACATTTGTGTACAGAACTTAGATGCTGAAATTGGATTTTGTGGATTTCATAGAGTTTGTTGAGGGAAATTATAATATTGAGTTCAAATTAGTGGAAGAGAGAAGTATTTAAAGGATTAGATGATAGTTTGTGGGTGCTATATTTGTTCTTTTAGTTCAACATGTTGGTCCAGGAATAATTGAGTCTAATGCGCAAAAAGATGACTTATAGTTATAGCTGACCCGGTTCCGGATCGGCCCAGACCAGTTTTAGATCGGACCGGCCCGGTAGTAAGGGGGCCGGGTAGGGCTGGGTTGGGACGGGGACCGGCCTGTGCCGGGTAGTTTTTTGGTACCGGTTAACCGGACTGGTACGACCCGTTATGGTCAAGTCAACTAGTTAACCGGACCGGCCCGGACCGGTTCAATGACTATTTTGATTTTTTTTTTTTAATTTTATAAAGTTGACCGTTGCCCAACGACTAATTTGCAAGAATAGCTTTTTTTGGGCATTTTTTTTTCAAAAATATCACTTTTATTATTTACTAATTTAGCCATTTGAAAAACTATAAATAGACCCCCCTTCTTCTTCATTTCTTCACTCATCTCTCAATTCTCAATTAAAGTTAAATCATGCCCCCATACTTCTAGCGTGCACCCACATGTTTGGGAACACTTTGAGGTGGTAGAAGATAATGAAGAAGTTCACAAACTAAAGTGCAAGAACTGTGGTCGAGTCATAAATTTTCGTCGAAAGTAGGAGGACACAGGTTGTTTAAGGAGGCATATGAAGAGTTGTCTTGAGCGTCCTCCAGAAATTTGTATTTAAGTTGATTTGAGACAATTTTTGTTATTTTTTAATTATTAGACTTATTTAAGCTTAATGTTTTAGGTTGTTAGATTAATTTGAAGTATTATTATGCAATGAAATTTGAATGAAGCCTTTTGAAGTTTGGTCCTTATTATCAACACTCCAGTATAAGATTTATACTATAAGTTATATTTTTTTCATGTTCATTGTATTATCCTAAATTCGTAATGAATTTTTCAAATATAAGGCTTTTAAAGCCTTTAAAATTTATTCAAACATTCTTTTTATACGTTAGTTTTTAATGTTTTACATTTTTACTTTATCTTAATATGAATTACCATTGTTGTACAAAATACAAAAATAAATAAATAAACCCGGCCCTGACCAGCCCGGCCCCTTAGGCCCAGAACCGTTCCGGTTCATTGTTTCACCGGAGAGGCTAGGAACCGGTAAACCCGGTATTAAAAAACCGGTAATCGGCCCGGTCCAGAGACCGGACAGTCTCCTTTTCCAATAGACCGGCCCGGCCCCTTGACACCCATACATATAGTGCATCATTTCTTTTGTTGATTAAGTCAAGTACCATTTCATTGGTAAGTCACGAAGTAGTGTAAATAATGTTTGCGTCATGCCAGATTGACGCAACCACCTTCGCCTATCAAAATTCTTCCATTCAACTAGTTGGTATGCCCTTTAACAAGTTGTATAATGTCTTCAAGCCTCCCAAATATCCGTGGTCATATATCTGTGGGGTTATATAGAGGTGGTTTTGTTAGAGAGGATTGTTGATGCTCTGAAAGAGACTGAATCCAAGAGAGAAAGCACTTCTAGCATTGTTGAACGGAGAGGCATTTATGTTATATTCAAGAATACTGAAAGTTTAAAGGAACTTGAATTAATTAGAAAATCACTACACTGTAAAGGCTTAGAAGTTGAGGATAAAGAAAGTAAGTTTATAGGAGCCAGGACTTGTTATATACTTGAAACTGAGAGAGGATAAAATAAGTGTCATCAAGCAACTTTAATTAAGAGGAGAAATTAAATGAGAAAGAGAAGTTGATTCCAGGTATTCGAGGAAGTGAGGTTTGAGCAAACAAAATTTGTTGCTGGGTAGAATATTATTGAATGTGGCTATGCAATCAAAAAGAAATTTGTGGCTTGAGAAGTTGGTTCAGAAGAGAAGCAGTTTTAGAGGCAGTTTAAAAATTGAGCTTATGAGCTCTATTTCGAAGTGGATATGTTGAAGCAACAAGCAAATGAACTGAATCTAAGAAAAGAGATGTTGGATTCATTAGAGAATACATTGATAGTGCAAAAGGAAGAACTTGATTCTGCTCGTTTTTTCTAATAGCGATCAAAAGAACTTCAATCCTGTGCAAATGACAGTTGCATTTTGTGAAAAGGCTGACATTGACTGGAGCTTCCTGTAAGAAGATGCTTGTGCCATTATTACAAACCAGGCTGTAAAATCTACCATAGTCGCTAAGATGAATTTGGAAGGTGGAATCAAGATCAACGCAGCAATGAGGGCATCACGCCCAAAGAAGAGGGCAATTGCCTCGGATGAACCAACTATATTAGGCAATATATTATCATTTATCTTAGAAAACATTATGTAGTAGATGTTTACAACATCAGTCAATAATAGTATAAATAAGAGAGTTAAAGAAATGAAATGGCATCAGAACTTTGTGAACAATTAACTAGAGTTGTGGCTCTATTTATTGATCGCAGCTCCATTTCTTGATTCCTGTCTCTCTAATAATAGAATGACCTTCTCTAAAAACGTGTTAAATTGTTTCACATTTGTGTAAGGAATGCGTTGTTGTCTCTGTAAATGGTTTTGGAAATCCTCACCTTTTGAGTTAGCTTTTCGGGGATGAGTTAAGCCCAACTGCTCAAGGTCTATTTTCTTAACTTGGTATCGAAGCTAGACCCATTTTATATTCTTGGTTTACCTAATGTTGGGCTCCCATGTTATTTTGTCCTCGCTTTATGTGTCCAATCCTGGGCGTGTAAGGGGGTGTTAGAATCTCCCACATTGATATGGGTTGTCTGCTTATATAGTCTTTGACGATTCTCATTTCATGAGCTAGATTTTGTGGTTGAGTTAGGCCCAATATTGTTTTTTTTTTACATGGTATCAGAGCTAGAACCATTCCTATTCTACCCAATGTTGGCAACAAAAGATGAGCCACGTCTTTCCCTGCCTTTTCCCCAGATAACACCAACTCAGAACCATAACATTCTTGGATAATTGAGAAATCCCCTGTCAGTCGTATGGTCCAACTCTAGTTGGAGCACAGGTTTGAAACTCGGGAGAGTATGGGGCTTCCCATCTATCCTCCTTTTGTTTAAATACCTGGCTTTAGTTTTCGGTGGGGTTTGAACTTGTGATGTGCGCCGGCCACACATCCCCCGTTATGCTTCTTTTATCATGAACCAAAGCACTAAAGCATTGGGGAATCTCATTCTTAGATTGTATGCCATCATCAAGATAGCTGGCAAACAATGCAACAAGTGAAAAATGTTGTTTTCTTCATTGCCATAAATTTCCATATAGCTTTCCTCTTCGGCTCTTCACCATGGAGCAGGCAGCTTTAATTAGACCTGACTGGAAGTTTGTTGAGAGTGAACCTTCTCAAGTCATGCTGTCTGCCTCACCAAACAGTGTATAGTCATATAGCTTTTGCTAAGAGCGATTTCACCTCATTCAACTGTCAGTCCTGTAAAGATCTTCAAGAGGAAATGTCCAATGATTTCTGATTCCTGACCCTCCTTAGAATCTCAGCTTTATGCAAGCTGGTACTGCATCATGTAGCATGGTCTGTTATTTTACGGGTTTACCATTTGTTTTAAGATTGGAGATGATGCAGGATGGACTAAGCAAAGAAAAGGCGTATTTTTGCCTCCTTTGTGCCTGGTTTAGAAATAATGGCTTACATCTCATTGCCATTAGTCAATGCCTCTGTTGGGTAAGGTCTTGAAGACTTGTTCCCTGCCCTCTTCACAAGTCTTCTCTTTTCAGTTTTACTGAAAAGAATGTTGATATCATTATAAATACTTTCTAGAAGAGACCAATAGAGAATATTATGCTATTTAGCATGGGGAAAAACCGATAGTTAATGAAAAAGCAATAGCATTGTGGAAAACTTGGAAGAAACCAGGAGTGAGGCTAAATGGGTGTGTTTGAAAAGTCAAACTGGACCATCAACTTGCTGAATTTTCTTAAAAGGCTTTACTGACCAATCTTTTCCGCAGTGGGCTCTATATTCCTTGTAGTCGCTGGATTCTCTTGAATGTTGCAAGTATTTTTCTTCTGATCTATTATGCATGAAATTCCTTGGGCTTTTGAGTTCTCGCTACGAGGATGTAAACTTTAACCTTGAACTATTGCCTTCTAAAGCACTGTTTGGGAGGATTGTCTTGCAAGATTTGTTATGTTGCAATTAAGGCTTTACGCCATTCCTTTTCTTGATTTCTTTATATGAAGATTTGTTAGCTTGTTTCTACTGATTAAAGAAAAAAGATTATTCGCTCGCTTCTGGAATTTTTTCAGATGGTGGGCGTTGGCTGCTTCTTGTGTTAGGTTGTGGAGAAACTCATTGAACTTTTGTTGTTTTATTTGAACTGTAGATTAGAGGAATGTGATATAATTCACGGAAGAAAGGACTTCTGATGCTTTTATAAACTTTTGGCTGCAACATTGTCCTTAGGCATGTACAATGATATATCTTTCTTTCTTCCCTTCCTTTACAAGTAATATTTGTAATAAGAGTGAAATAATGTGTTTGTAGGGTTTCACAACATATGCAGAGCGAAGAATTGTTGAGGCTGTGCAAGGCGAGGACATAGCTGCACTAAATATTGGAATTGGATGGAGGGGACTTGTTGAGGAAATGGAGAGATTCAAGGATAACATGGAGTTTACAAAGCTAAAAACAAATCAGGCAGGCGTGGACCCAGATGATGTTTATTCTCAAGTTCCATATGAAAAAGGCTTCCAGTTTTTATGGCGCATTGAGAGACAGGTTGATAGACCAACTGGTGAAGTATTTTACTTTCTTCTTTCTATGAAGAGCAGGACTAACTTTTCTTCCACTTTTGTTGCTCAGATAGGAAGACCTGCTTTTGATGACTTTCTGAAGAAATATATTGCTACCTTCAAGTTTCAATCTATTGACACTGATATGTTTCTCAATTTCCTTAAAGCTAATGTCCCTGGAATAGAGAATGAGATCGATTTGAAACTTTGGACCGAGGGCACAGGGATCCCTCCAGATGCCATGGAACCAGTTTCTAACATCTATTCAAAGATTGTTTCGCTTGCTAATGAGTTCAAGCTAGGTAGGATGCCAAGAGAGGATGAAGTTGCTGACTGGAAGGGACAAGAATGGGAGCTTTACCTCGAGAACCTGCCTAAATCGGTCGAAGCATCTCAGGTAGTAACTGGCCATTATATGAGAAGTTTCCCTCAGTAACTATGCAAATTATTATCTACCTGTCTCTTGTTTTGTCCTCTTTTAAATTACGTGATTTCTATTTCCTTTTTTACTACTTGCTAGTGCTTAATCTCAGAGAACCTTACGAAATATTTCTACAAAGTAGTAGATACGTTGCACATACTTGGTACTTGTCGCTTGTGGGAGTTAGCAGGTATCCTGTGGAATTAGGGGCGTGCAAGCTGGCCTGGACACCACGACTATAAAAAGAAAAGTAGATACGTTGCAGCATATTCTTTCTTCAATTACTTACTGAAAAAGAAATACCCATTTCCAAAAAAGTAAAATTATTAGTTGATGATTATTTGTGGGGTTCAGCAACTTGGACTAATGCACATATACTTGTGCACTTCCTGCATATGCCTTGTATATATTGGTCATTCTTTTGTAAGAATTTATCATTCATCAATGGAATTGTAATATGATGAATCATCAACTGTTTCTTCTCTAATGTTTGTATTAGTGCTTGACAATAACCCATCTCATTTTCCCAGTAAAATTTGTTTCTACAATTTTAAGCTGCTGGCAAATCAATTTGAATGTCGTTAATGCATGTTGCCATATCGATGTGAATGTGTGTGTGGTACATGTCCCCTTGATTTAGCGGGACAAAAGGTTTGCTGCTGCTTAATGAGCCTGACATTGATAAGGGCCTAAATGGGCATTAGTTTGCTCTCAGAAAGCATCCTATTTTCCTCCCCAACTGTTTTCTAGAGAGCAGTCAAGGAAATAGATTAACTGTTCTCCTCTCCTATTCATTGGGCCTATAAACTATATGTCTGTAGGTTGTGTGTGATTCTCGTGTGCCTTTTGCGAGTTGATCTTTTTGTCTTATTTCTCTTGAAATTTAACTAATGTGAGGTAATTGAGTCATCTTAAACACATTTACTTTGTTTTTGCTTACTTATATATTTAAGGAAAAGAGCACACGGATTGATGAAGCCGTAGTTTGCGAACACTGAATCCATCTCTTCTCTGGCCGCAGCTACTCTGTCGACAAATTTTGTAGCTAGTGCAGATATTGATATATTTAAGTAGACGAAGATGTTATTTGTGCAATCTCTGTTCTTTGCTATTGTTTCCTTTCCCCTATCTAAGTTGCTATTTTCAGCCTTCCAACTAGTACTACTTTTTCATTAAATCATGATTACATTTCTAATATAGTAAGAAAATTTAGTCCTGCAAGGTGTCACCTTTACACACTTGCCTCACTAGTAGGGAAATGTCTTGTCTTGCTTTTTTCCCTTTTGAAAACATTGCTTTCAAATCCACTACTGTATCTGTATATGGTCTTAATGAATAGAAAAATTGAGTTTACAGGTGACAGCTTTAGATGCTCGCTACCATCTTTCAGAATCAAAAGATTATGAGGTGAGGGTAGGTTTTCTTCAGCTGGCAATTTCAGCAAGATGCAGAGACTACTACGGGGAGGTGGAAAAAACACTGAAGGAAGTAGGTAGGATGAAGTACCTTCGTCCACTATATACTGCACTTGTTCAAGGTGCCGGAAAGGAGGAAGAAAAAGTTTTTGCTAGAAGGGTATTCACAGAGGCTTGTGATTGTTATCACCCCATAGCTCAAGGTGTTGCTGAGGCTATCCTTGCAAAGCATGCCTGAAGGTCTGCTTATGTTATCAGAAGTTTGACATATATGTGACTCTCTTGCCTAAATCTGGTTGGCTGAATTGTTTTGCTAAATCTTTGCATCTTTGGGGCTTTCACTAAATAGCGTCTATTGCAGTTTCAGTGAGTTGGTTTTTGTGTTTACTCTGTGCATGCTATAGCTGAGGGGTCGTTTGGTTTGAATACGGTTTATGCCGGGATAAGTTATACTGGGATTAGTTATCTTGATATTGTTTTTTATCCACTGTTTTGGTATGTTGTATTAAAAATGACAAATTGCATAATTTCTAAGAAGAAGGTGTAAGTTATGCTGGCACTAATTACCTCACTCTCTACAACATATAAGTTATCTCGGTACTAATTTTAATCCCGAGATAACTTATACAAGGTTTGCTAACCAAACAAAGTGTTAAAGTGGTATTAATTTTTTATACTAACACGATACCTTCTTATACCTCGTACCAAACGGCCCCTCAAGGTTTTCTTGTTTTTCTTTTGTTTCATTGAAAACCTGCGAATATTTTCTTCAGTGCAATCCCAAGTTTCAGTTATAAGCCGACATATGTCGCGACACGAAATCCCATCCTCGGGTCATGGTGGCGCCTAACATCTACTTGTTAGGTAAGCCGACATGAAACAGAAAATATACTGATTTTAACAATTTATAACAAGGTATTAACAATGAAAGCTATGAAGTCTGAAGTATAGTAAAATAAAGGGACAATGGTCAAAAATATCTTTCATACTATTGTTTATTGTTTACTTGTGCCACCCGTTATAATTTTCGTCCATTCTTGTTCCTACCGTTAATGAAGGTTTAAAAATTACCCCTAACCCTAACGTTTTGCCACTGTGACAGCTGACCCCTCTAATATTTTGTCCGTGTCAGTAGCCAAGTCAGGAGGTCCCACCAAATAAAATGCCATGTCAGCATTGGAAGTAATTTAATCCTCAAATAAAATTGAGGGTTTTTTTCCCCCTTTTTTTGCATTATCTTTTCCCAGCGATTTCATATGCTCATTTTGAACTAATTGCACATATTGAAATGAACACTTGTTCCTGTATTCTCTTAGAGAAAATCAAATGAATGGAAATTTTGAGTTGATTTTTTTTCAATGTCCAAATTTTTGATAATATCACCGATTTTCTCCCTATTTCTGATGAAAAACTCTTAAAATTCATCTTTGTACTGTAAAAGTTGTTTCCTTACTGATAGTTTCTAGGAGGCTGCAAATTGTAAAGAGACCTGGTCCTTTACCAGTTCCCTCGGAGATATCAACAAAGACAGTAAGTAAAAGAGGCAAGGGATTTTTACGTGGAAAAATCCCAACACAAGGGGCAAAAATCACGACCTACTGTGGTAGGATTTTAACTTCACTAACTTGTAATCTTAACTATTACAAGCCACTTTGTAATGACACTCTTACAAAGACTTTAACACACTAACTTGCAATACCTATTACAAGCCACTTTGTCACTCACTAGTTACAAAGACTTTAGACTTATGACTACAATAGTCACAACACAAACACAAACACAAAAGGTTTATGGTTTTGAGATTCCTAAAATCGTGCTTCTAAGAAAGCAAGTAGGATACAATGAAAAGCAAAATACAAGATTACAACTCAACTAAGGACACCTAACAACACGTTGTGGAACAGGTCCGTCTTAGTGGAGTTGTCTTCTTGTTCTTGACACATTTAAGTCTTCAATGCAAGAGCAACACTTCAATGCTTGAGAGAATTTTTTTAGTAAATGCTCAAGTAAATATCTTGTTTGTCTCCAACCAAGATATTATATCCTTAGGACATCCCAAGAAGGATGCCCATGCTTAGTTGGTACACTTCTTAACCAATGGGAAGTGACTGCTGCACTGTTACTGCACTGTAGCGTGTATAGTTGTAGCAATCACTTTTCTGTCAGAGCTTTCCAACTGTAAAGTTGACCTGCCCTTCCGTCTGTGAGGATGTTAAGGGATCAGGTCCCTAAACTGTTTCTTGTGAGTTCAAATGTACACTGCACATATTCTTGGGTTCATGCTGACTGGTTGTGCTGGTTATGCATCATGTCCTGTATCTTGTTCTTTACATGAAAGTTTGTTAGATAATCAAAACAGAATACTAACCCATCAATTTCCCCCTTTTTGATGATGACAAACTTTTATAATTGGTGAGAAGTTATATAATCTAACTTAACCAGATAAGAGACTAGGACCCCATATTGTTCGCCCTGTCTGTGTGCTTCCCCCTTAATCCCTGCCATCAATTATTCTTATTTATCTTCCTCCTTTTGGCATCATAAAAAGGCACAATCAGTTAGAAAGCATAAAAAAGTCTAACAAAGCTAACTCATGCGCCTTGTGTGCAAACAACATGATTGAAAACAGAAGAAAAAGGCAAATAGGCAGTATGCAGAACATAAGAAAAGCTGATTTCATTCATAGCAAAAGCGATTTTAATACAAAGGAGTCTTTGCTTGGGATAGCAAAGACTTGATTTGGACTTTTTAAAAGAGGGAGCAGTTAGGTGGGATCCAATTACCAAACACAAAAAAAAAAAAAAACAAGTGCTAGCATCCACAAACATCATCAAACAGATAAGAACCGGATAGAACAGAATCCTAGGGGGCACTAGAAGAGGAAGGCTTGGAGGAGGAGGCAGCCAGGGTCTTGAGAACCAAATCCATGCGGGCATTAGCAGACCTTTGTTCCTCTAGCAGGTTCTCCCGCAGGTTCTCAGCCTGTTGCCTGAGCTCAGTGTTCTCCTTGGTCAAGCGGGCAATATCTTCATTGGAGGAAACAACAACACCAGGTCCCCCAGAAGCTTGACTCAACTGAGTCTCAAGGATAGCAATATGATCCTTCAACCTTTTGATCACGTCATTTGCAGCATTCAGCGCATTGATCAATTGAGATATAGTCGAAGTTCTTCCCCCAGCTTTCACAAAACACTCACATGCCTCTAAGGTTGTCTTAGAGAAGGTCTGCTTGCGGGTCCCTACTCAGGGGTTCTTAACAGGCACTTGGTAGAATTCAAATACCCGAGTAAGTAGGAAACCATACGGGAGCCCATGATTACCAATTTACCATCCTTGACTCTCACAACCTTCTGCATGTGTTCAACCATAATAGCAGACAAGTTGATCGGTTTGAATGAGTCAAGGGCCTCCATCAATGTCAAATCAGCCTTGGAGGCAATTGATCGCCTTTCAGCATGGGGGAGAAGAACCTTGTTTACCAGTTTGAATAGAAGCTGGTAAAGAGGGAGCATGGCTTTCTTATGGACCCGTTTCCCCTGCTGAATTGTACTCGGCTTAACAATGGCTCGCCGAAAGTTTCCCTCACAATCATTAGCATCAGGATTCACTGAGGACATTCCCTTAGCTGGAACGTTAAGAACTGTTCCCAGAGCATCATCATCAAAGACAATATCAACACCTTCTACCAGAACACAAATGTGATCCCCAGCAGTGGTGAAAAAAGTAGCATAAAATTCCTTCACTGCATCCTCATACACCTTGGGCACACTCACATTGAATAGATGCTCCCACTTCTGAAACTCAACCATGGCCATAAGTTGGCTCATCCCAGCCATCTCATAAATTTCTGGGTCAAACATTCGACCCCACATCACTCTCTGATTTCGTATATTCTCTTGCCACTTCCCACTGTCACTTGGTATTGTTTTCATAGAACCAGGCCCCCCAACAGTTTCCAACTCCCTTTTTCTTTTTCCGGAGGTTTTCACAGACTTTCCCTTTGAACTTTCAACAGACACAAACTCCTTAACACTGGCTTCACCAACTTCACCTCTCTTGAGCTTACCACTGCTTTTCACAAGCGACACACGCCATTTCTTTTGTCCTTCATCCACAGCCTCAGTCACAGACTTTTTCGAATAAGATTTTCTGGGTACCAAAGAACTTGGTTCCTCTCCTGGATCCTCGTCTACCTCAACCACTGGAATGACTTTATCCACAAGAGTAATCACTTTCTGACGAAGCTTAAAGCGAGCGCCCAAGACCATCTCATCATCATCATCATCATTAGAAGGCTCAGAGAGGGGAGTGATAGACTCTAGAGGAGGAGTATAGAAGATGGGTTCCTTGTGAGTCTCTGTGGGAGGAGAACCAGGTTCCTCACCAGATTTTTCTTTGACAGATTCATGAACAGGTGACTCAAACAGGACCATAGTCCCCTCATCTCCTAGGAATGAAGGTTCTTCTTCCTGAGGTTCAGGAAGAGAAGAAGCTCCTTCAGAGGGAAGGCTCTCAGAAGCAATGACCATTATATTCCCAGCCGCTTCTTTTTCCGGAGACTCCATGGGAGCCGTAGAATCAAGAAGAGAGGAGTTAATATACTGGTAATGATCGTCCTCAGAGGCTTCCGAGGCCTGAGGAGCATCTGTGGCTAGGGTTTCTTTTGGTTTTTCAGATGGGAAAAAATCGGTGGCTTTTAGAGAAGTAGAAGTATCAGTAGGTAGTGAGGAGGAACCAGGTACGGGGATGATGACGTCTGGTAGAGACGAGGACTGAACCTCCGATGGAACAAAGTTGGAGTCAGTGGGAGGAGAAAGAGGGGGTGAGTTCTCGTAAGCCATTTTTCTGGGAGAGAAGGGCTTACAGAGTAGAGAGAAGATTGGTTTTCTGAGAGAATATGAGAAGGTGTTATTGATCAGTTGGGAAAGAGAGAGCTTTATAAGAAGATGGTGTAATAATGAGAGGGAAGAGGAACGAGTTCAAATGGCGGTAGGTGTTTGGGGAAGAGAAAACGTGTAGAGGGAGTTGAAAGATTCGAAAGATGGACGTGATAGACGCAATTACTGAAAAGGCGGATGATGTGCCAGCAGTAATTAATTTTGTTATTTTTTTAGAGAGACATAGAATGCACATAACTACTAACCCGTGGTACAGGAACCAGGTCTTGTACCTGTTTCTTGAGAAGTTTTTAGCTTTCTTTTGTTTTACAGTGCCGCACCTTTAATTTCTGTAATCATCATGCGTGTATACCTGCAACGGTATTAATATGAGTTGGGCTTAGTCAGAAAACACTTTAGCTGTCTGTACCTGAAGGCGACTCTCATAGCCAAAGCGAGGGAACCAGGTCCTTAATTAGGTCTCACCAGACCAAGTGCCATTATGTTTTTCTCAAAATGTTCCCTGCCCAGGGCCTTGGTAAAGATGTCTGCAATTTGATCTTCAGTGCAGCAAAACTTCATGCAGATGTGCCCTTTTTCAACATTATCTTTGAGGAAATGATGCCTCGTATCAATATGCTTGGTTCTTTTGTGTTGAACTGGGTTCTTTGCCATGTTGAGGGCACTAGTGTTGTCACATAGAAATGGTACGCTGTCAATGTACACTCCAAAATCCTCCAATTGTTGTTTGATCCACAGCAGCTGAGCACAGCAAGATGCATCTGCAACATATTCTGCTTCAGCTGTGGATAGTGCCACAGAGTTTTTCTTCCTTGTACCCCATGAGATCAGGCAGGATCCAAGGAAATGAGCCATACCTGAAGTGTTTTTCCTGTCCACTAGGTAGCCTGCATAATCAACATCAGCATAACCAACAAGATTAAAATTGTCACCCGAAGGATAGTACAGAACCAGGTCCTGTGTGCCCTTGAGATATCATAGGATTCTTTTGGCAACTTTTAGATGAGACTCCTTAGGATTTGATTGAAATATTGCACATAGTCCCACACTAAAGACTATATTTGTCCTGCTTGCAGTGAGGTAGAGTAGAGAGCCAATGATTCCCCTGTACATTGTTTGGTTTACAGGAGATCCAGAGTCATCCATGTCAAACTTGGTTGCAACTGCAATAGGGGTGTCAATCACTTTTGATTCCTCCATGTCAAACCTTTTCAACAGCTCCTTGATGTACTTCTGCTGGCTAATGCAAGTTCCCTTTGAGGATTTTTTTACTTGAAGTCCCAAAAAGAAGTTCAGTTCCCCCATCATGCTCATCTTAAACTCCCTCCTCATGAGCTTGGAAAATTCCTTACACAGTGAGTCTGCTGTAGCCACAAAAATGATGTCATCCACATATACCTGGACAATGAGCAGGTTCCTTTCCCGCTTCTTTAGAAACTACGACAGTCTCTCATACCACGCTCTAGGATCTTGTTTCAATCCATAGAGAGCCTTGTCCAATTTGAAAACATACTCAGGATGAACATGACTTTCAAATCCAGATGGTTGCTTTAAATACACTTCCTCCTTGAGAAAACCATTCAAAAATGCACTTTTCACATCTATTTGGAATAAAGTGAATTCCATATGAGATGCAAATGCAATGAGAATCCGGATGGCTTCCATGCGAGCAACAGGAGAAAATGTATCATCATAATCTGTCCCTTCCCCCTGATTGTATCCTTGAACAACAAGCCTCGCTTTGTTCCTTGTGGTGTTTCCATGTTCATCTAGCTTATTCCTGAACACCCACCTGGTCCCTATGATGGTTCTATCTGAGGGCCGAGGTACCATGTGCCAAACCTTGTTTCTCTCAAACTGGTGCAGCTCTTCTTTCATAGCAATAATACAGTCTGCATCCTTCAGTGCTTCTTTGATATATTTTGGTTCTATTTAGTATAAGAAGGTCGAGAAGGCTAGGGAGTTTCTGGTTTTGGATCTGGTTTGAACTCCGGAATCAAGAGGGGTGATTATGTTGTCAAGGGGGTGAGAGCTTTTATGTTTCCAATTTGGGACTTGGGTTTGGTTAGTTGAGGAGCTTGGTACATCAGAGGGATTTCCCTGCATTCCTTGTTCTGCAACATGTGGGGTGCCTTGCACAACATCTCCAACTCTTTCTTCAGCTTCAGTAGTAGTAATCGGAGTACCAAGTTCCTCATGTGTATTTGAGGAGGTGGTTGCACTGCCTTCACTTATTTCCCTCATTTGACTCATCATGTCAGCTTTACCATTTGAAACATCAGATATTTCTCCAGGAACCAAGAGTGGCTCATGGTCTTGATCCTCACAATTTCCTTCCTTGTTTGAGGAAGGCGTCTCATTGAATAACACATGAACACTCTCTTCTACGCATTGGGTTCTCTTGTTGTACACCTTGTATGCTTTGATTTGAGAAGAGTACCCCAAGAAGATTCCTTCATCACTTTTTGCGTCAAATTTTCCAAGTTGATCCTTCCCATTGTTCAGTACATAGCATTTGCAGCCGAAGGCTCTCAGATGAGTTATCTTTGGCTTTCTTCCATTCAGCAATTCATAGGGGGTTTCGTTTAGAAGGGACCTGATCATGCACCTGTTCACCAAGTAGCATGCAGTGTTGATAGCCTCAGCCCAGAAATTTTTTGCAATTTCACTGTCAATAAGCATTGTTTATTCTTTGACTGCTCTGCTCCCCCCCCCCCCCCCCCCCAAAAAAAAAGAGACTTCATTTCTTCCACTTTCATTTCTTCCAGAGTTCTGTTCTTCCTTTCGACCACACCATTTTGCTGAAGAGTCCTTGGAGCTGAGAAGTTGTGAGTGATTCTATTTTCATTGCAAAACTCATCAAACTTTGCATTATCAAATTCTGTCCCATGATCAGATCTAATGCAAGCTACCTTCAACTCCATCTTCACTTGGATTTTCTTGACAAATGCTATAAATACTTCAAATGTATCATCTTTTGCTCTAAGAAACAGTGTCCAAGTGAATCTTGAGTAGTCATCCACAATCACGAATATGTACTTCTTTCCACCTCTGCTTGGAATCCTCATTGGACCATACAGATCCATGTGAAGAAGTTCAAGAGGTTTTGATGTGCTAACATCCTTCTTTGTCTTGAAGGATGATTTCACATGTTTTCTTATGGCACATGCATCACATACTCTTTGTTTCTTGAACTTTGAGTTGGGCAGACCACGAAGCAGGTCCTTCTGTATAAGTTTATTCAATAGGGAAAAGCTTGCATGACCTAGTATTCTATGCCACAGTTCTGCATCATCATCAACTGCCTTTAAGCTATTCACCTCACCAGCTTCCAGTGATTCAAAATCAGCAACATAAATATTCTTGTGCCTCTTGGCAATCAACACCACTTCAGCAGTTACTAGACTAGTAACTGTGCACATTTTGGACAAGAATTTCACTTTGTTTCCTTTATCACAAATTTGAGAGACACTCAGCAGGGTATATTTCAGACCATGAACATAGTACACATTCTAAATTGAGTGCTCAAGAGATCTTCCAACGCCGAGAATGTACCCCTTTTTTCCATTGCCAAAGGATACATGTCCTCCTTGCAAGGCTCTCAGTGAGAGAAAGTCCATGGTGTTCCCAGTCATGTGTTTTGAACATCCACTATCCATGATCCATTGCAGTCATGTGTTTTGAACATCCACTATCCATGATCCATTGTAGTCATGTTTCTCTCACTGGTCCCTGCACATAGAAATTAAGCGTTAGATTTAGGAACCCAAACAAGTTTGGGTCCCTTGTAATTTGGAAAAGGATGAATAAGAGCTCTTCTAGTCCAAGCAAGTAAGAATATGTTTTTCTTTGAGGGACCTGGTCCCTTCTTAGTATTTCTTTTGTCAGCAAACATTTTGTTTTTCTGAACTGACTGATCCTTGGTTGGGCAGCTTTCTTTGAAGTGACTATTGTTCCCATAGTGGGTATAAAGCCAATTATCTGGGATAGTAACATACTTGTTGTGAGGGTTGTAAGGAATTTTCTCCTTTTGGAACCCAATCCCCTGCCTGTTTCCACTGTTGTTTAAGTACATGGCAGTAACAACATCTATGAACCAGGTCCAATTCAGTGATTTTTCAAGATCAAATTTTAATTTAGCCATTTCAGCTTGAAGTTGCCTGTTTTTCTCATGCTCACAACACAAGCTTGTTTTAACATCATTTAGTTATTTTTCATGCTCAATATATTTCTCACTGGCTATCTCTTTTCCTTTCTCCAAGCTTGAGGCACCAGGTTCTAATTTAAGTTCCTCAATTGTTTCTTCTAGGTCTGTGATTACCACCAAAAGATCATCTCTTTCTTGTTCAACAACATTGATTTTCTCAGCTAGAGTATTCTTCTCAGTGTTCAGGTTCTCCAATGTCTCCTTTAGGTCTACTACCACTACACTTAGATCATCTCTCTCATCTTCTGCACTATTTGTCTTTTCATCTAGTGTTTCCTTATCCTTCTCAAAGTTACTTATGGTATCTTTTAGGTCCACGACTACCACCATCAAATCATCTCTCTCATTTTCTACACTGTTGAGTCTACAGGTTAAGGATTCTTTTTCTTTCTCAAGCTCACTTATGGTTTCTTTCAAATCTACCACACACACAACTAAATCATCTCTAGACTGTTAAGTTTCTCCTAGCTCTATGATTAAAGAATCTTTGTCATCAATTAGATTGTAGTAAGCATCAATAAGAACATTTGCCAAAGATATTAATTTTTTTGAGGAGTAGGATTTCAGATTTCTCTGAACAACCCTGAAGTTTACCTCAACATTGTCATCTTCTTCATCATCATCGGACTGAGCCATTAGCGCGAATAGTGAATCATACACCTTGGCCTCGTTCTCTACTGCTATCATAGAACTGTTATCTGCTTCTGGTTCCTCCTCTGATTCACTAGATGAATCTCCCCAGGCAGCAAGAGCTTGCTTCACAACATTATCAACAACACTCTTCCGGCCGAATCGTTTGTCGGGGACCTAGTTCCTCTTGGCAGTCTTGTCAGTGTTGTGCTTGTAAGGATCCTGCTTCTGTAGTGGACAGTCCTTGATGAAATGCCCAGGTTTTCCACACTTGTGGCAAAGATCATAGTTTCTTGATTTGCTTGAGCTACCTCGTCTTGGTATACCACCATTCCTTCGAACCATTTTTTGAAATCTCTTGGTGAGATAAGACATGTCACCATCTTCCTCACTTGAGTTATTATCTTCAGCTTTTAGAACCAGGTTCTTTTCCCTTTTTGGTTCTCTTCTCACTGTCCTTCTTCTTCTTCAACTCGTATGTATTCAAGTTCCCAATCAACTCATCCATTGTCAGAGTTTGTAGGTATTTTGCTTCCGTAATAGCATTCACTTTTCTTTCCCATGAACCAGGTAGAACACTCAGAATCTTTCGCACAAGCTTGTTCCTTGGAATTATTTTACCTAGAGAGTGAAGCTCATTAATGATGGATGTGAATCTAGTATGCATGTCTTGTATGGACTCATCATCCTTCATTCGGAACAACTCGTACTCAGTTGTGAGCATGTCAATTTTGGACTGCTTAACCTGAGTTGTTCCTTCGTGAGCAGTCTGCAAAGCTTCCCATATCTCTTTTGCTGATTGGCAGGCTGAGATTCTGTTGTACTCATCAGGTCCTATTCTGCACACCAAGATTTTCTTCGCATGGAAGTTCTTCTCCACATCCTTCCTATCAACGTCACTGTATTCTTTCCTTGTCTTAGGCACCAAAATCCCAGCTTCTCCTACCTTCTTCATAGGAACATGTGGACCGTCACAAATGACATCCCACAGTTCAGAATCTTCAGCCATTATAAAGTCGTGCATACGAGTTTTCCACCACCCGTGATACTGACCATTGAATCTGGGAGGTCGATATGTTGATTGTCCTTATTCGAAGTTGGGTGGAGCAGCCATTAGAGATCCTTTCTAGGTGTTAACCTTTTAGAAAGAACCTGCTCTGATACCAATTAATAGTTTCTAGGAGGATGCAAAATGTAAAGAGACCTGGTCCTTTACCAGTTCCCTCAGAGATATCAACAGAGACAGTAAGTAAAAGAGGCAAGTGATTTTTACGTGGAAAAATCCCAACACAAGGGGACAAAAACCACGACCTACTCTGGTAGGATTTCAACTTCACTAACTTGTAATCTTAACTATTACAAGCCACTTTGTAATGACACTCTTACAAAGATTTAACACACTAACTTGCAATACCTATTACAAGCCACTTTGTCACTCACTAGTTACAAAGACTTTAGACTTATGACTACACTAGTCACAACACAAACACATGGTTTTGAGATTCCTAAAACCGTGCTTCTAAGAAAGCAAGTAGGATACAATGAAAAGAAAAATACAAGATTGCAACTCAACTAAGGACACCTAACAACACGTTGTGGAACAAGTCCGTCTTAGTGGAGTTGTCTTCTTGTTCTTGACACATTTGAGTCTTCAATGCAAGAGCAACACTTTAATTCTTGAGAGAATGTTTTTAGTAAATGCTCAAGTGAATATCTTGTTTGTCTCCAACCAAGATATTATATTCTTAGGACATCCCAAGAAGTATGCCCATGCTTAGTTGGTACACTTCTTAACCAATGGGAGGTGACTGTTGCAGTGTTACTGTACTGTAGCATGTACAGTTGCAGCAATCACTTTTCTATCACAGCTTTCCAGCTGTAGAGTTGACCTGCCCTTCCGTCAATGAGGATGTTAAGGTATCAGGTCCCTAAACTGTTTCTTGTGAGTTCAAATGTACACTGCACAGATTCTTGAGTTCATGCTGACTGGTTGTTCAGGTCCTGTATCTGGTTCTTTACATGAACGTTTGTTATATCATCAAAACAAAATACTAACCCATCACTTACTGTTTCAGATCTTACAAGTTACATTTTGGGCGTTCTATTTGCTGTATCTTTTTATGGATTGGCTCAATTGTTTCAAATACATAGTCTGGTTTTGATAGTTATTCTTTCTTCGTCTTCTATCCCCTTTTGTCGCGCAGTAAAATGTTTAAGAAAATTATAAATTATTTATTTTTTACGCTCTTGGAACTTATGATTTGGTTCCAAATATGAATGGTTAGAGTCGTCAAATTTTGAGATACATCAAATTTCAAAAAAAATTCTGCAAAGAAGAAAGAGAAAATGATCAGTACAAGATAATGAAGGAGGGGAAAGGCAGTGGTGTTTTTCCCATTTTTAATCAAGATATGTAGATATCGCATGTTTTCATGCTGGATAAAAATGAAGAAGAAGAGGGAATAGAGTGAGAAAGAGTACAGTGGTGGTAGCCTTGTGACTTTTTCGGTGACTTTCACCGGTTCCATTTGTTGGTTTGGTGGAACGGGATTGATGTTTGAATGAAGAAACACGAAGAAGGAGAAAGGAGACAAATAGGGGAGCCAGTACCGTGGAGTTTAGTTCTGCCCAGAGAAATATTCCGGTGAAATGCCATGGTTTCCGGCGATTTTGGTATGAGGTGAGGGAGAGAAGATAGATAAAGGGTGAAGAGGTGAGGAGTGGGGGGTCGTGTTAACTGGGGTTGTGTTAGGATTTTAATTTGGTGGGGTCGATGACATAGCAAATGACTTGGATGCTGACATGGACAAAATATTAGAGGGGTCAGCTGCCACAGTGTCAAAGCGTTAGAGTTAGGGGTAATTTCTAAAATTTCATTAACGGTAGGAAAAAGAATAGACGAAAAGTATAACGGGTTGCACAAGTAAACAATAAACAATAGTAGAGGGATATCTTTGACCCTTTTCCCTAAAATAAGCATATTGTGAATCAAAACGAGAAAATGTAGAGACACGAATTTGCAAGTTAGTTTGTTTCTAGATTTTGCAGAAATGATGAAGATATGATGACAAGAAAAATTAAAATTGATTCTGTAAGCTAAGTACACTCCAAAATTTTCAGAAAGAAAAACAATAAATCTGAAGAAACAAAGTCAAAAGCTTCAATCAGAGCTTGAAATTGCAAATAGAGAAAGAGGAAAAGTAAAATTAGGATTCCTCACTAAATGGGCTAAACCGAGTATAAAGCAATAACTGGGCAAATTTAGCTGGTTATCTTATAAAATTTAGAGAAATTTTCATAAAGCACTATACTTTAGTGGTTATTAGCTATCTATAGATATCATTTGCTATATTACGGCTTGTCGATCCTTTTTAAGTTGTTATAAGATGTATTTGATGTATTTAGACAACTGTATTCATAAATACAGTAGAAAAAATAGGCGTGAATCATGGAAGTCCAGCTAATCAGATGTTGTATTCAATTGTATTCAAGGGCTGTATTCTTGAATACAGTAACGTATATTCCTTAAAAAAAGGACCTTTCAACTATTTTAAAACGGAAAGGAAATCAATTTAGCAGATAGTCTCCTAATATAACTCAACTATGCTAATTATATCTCCCATAATGTGTATCTCTCCCTTCTTTCTTTTCAGTTCGAAGTAGCAAGAAGGAGTATGCGGCGTATCAATCTGTTGATTCAATTCTCCTTCTTTCTTTCCAGTTCCTTTGTTACAGTTTGTACAAAACAATTTTCTACCACTCAAAAACGATAATTAGACAATTTTATACAAAAATACGGTATATTTGGGTATGGCAAGTTTAACAGTGTTATTGCGTCATTATGGTAAGTGGAACATTGAAAGTAACTACATCGATTATTCGATTGAGGGGATACTGATAAAGGAGTATGCAACGTATAATGATTTGGTTGCTTCAATTTCTAAGCAACTAGACATAGATTTGAGCTCAATGACCATTAAAATTCAATACAAAGTTGAAGGAAATTGCACGCCAATGGAAATACACAATGATATGGGTTACAAGGTGTATGTAGAGTTGAAAAAAGAGAACAGAGAATTCGGGATGTATCCTTTGTGCATAAAAACAGTTGACAAAGAAGTTGTAGGCGGAGGTAGTTTAATTCAAGGCGACATTGTCCAACTCGACGAAGCAGTTCAAAATTCTAATTTCCATACAGATGAGACACTTGCTATTAATGTTGTCAATTCAGGCGAACCAATTGGGGTGTTCGAAATGGATATGGATTTGATGATTTCAAAAACTAATCAAAGGGAGGTTATGGCTGGACAAGTATATAAGGATAAAGCTACATTGAAAGAGGTGATGGATCATTACGCTATAACTGAAAGGTTTCAATTCCGGGTTGATATGTCTAATGCTATCAGGTTTGAGTATTCTTAATTATTCATTATTTTTCTTGTATGTTGTATTCATGGAAGGACTTGTAATTCGTATGCAGATGTATTTAGATGTATTTGTGAAATTTTAAATGAATTTCATTGTTGTGCTTTTTATTAATTTTTTTATGTTAATAATACATGTATCCTAATGTATTCAGATGTATTTAACTGTTTTTATAACCTCACTTGTCTGCCATTTGAACTTCAAGAAAATCATGTATAATTTCACAGTTGTGCTTTTTATTATTGTTTTTATATTAATAATACATGTATTCTAATGTATTTAACTGTTTTTTATTAATTGTATTAGTTGTAGTTAAATGTATACTTACTTATAAGTACATGCTTATTCATAGATGTTTTGTTGTATACACACACACACACACACACACACACACATATATATATTTGTGTTGTATACTGATCATATGTATAACGATACATTTTTTGCAGCTATATATATATATATATATATATATATATTTGTGTTGTATACTGATCATATGTATAACGATACATTTTTTGCAGCTATGCATTATTATGTATGTCAGAAGATTGTGAATGGAGGTTTAAGGCATCTAGCATTAACAAATCACAAATATTCAAAGTGAGAGCATTCAATGATAAGCATACATGTCCGTTGAAGGATAAGGTATATGAGCAACGTCAAGCAAGTAGCAGTCTTGTCAGTGGTATCATTAGGTCCAAGCTTACTAATCATTAGAGGAAATACACTCCAAAGGATATCATTGGTGATGTGAAATCAGATTTTGGTGTAGATGTTAGTTACATGTTGGAGTGGCGGGCTAAAGAAAAGGCAATGAATATTTTGAGGGGTGAACCGGCCAATTCATACAATAAATTGCCAGGATACTTGTATACAATGGATATGACATATCCTGGTTCGCACATTAGAATGCTAAAATCCCCACAGAATGAGTTCAAGTATGTGTATATATCATTATATGCCTTTATAAAGGGGTTCGCTCAATGTAGACCCATTGTGGTTGTGGATGGAAGCCACTTAAAATCGTATTACACTGGGACCTTCGTCTCTGCCAGCACGTTAGATGGTGCATGTAAGTATGCTGATTATAATAAAATATTATAATTTTACTACATATTAAATATTGAAAATACGTATTTATAATATGTATGCAATTTTCTTTACATGTCATATACTTCCACTAGAATATGGTGTTATTGACTTAGAGAACGAAGCTGCTTGGACGTGGTTCTTTGAGCAATTCAAGGAAGCATATGGTGTGAGAGAAAGCATGTGAATCGTTTTAGATAGGAACGGAAGTATCATCAAGTATGTATCAAGAGTGTATCCAACGGTACCACATTTTACTTGTATATGGCATGTTTGGAACAACGTATATAAGAAATTCAAAAAGAGTCATTCAAAGTTGAGCGAGATATACTTCTCGATGGCAAAAGCTTACACACAGGATGAGTTTAACAGTCTAATGGAGAAGGTGGAGAAGGCAGATACTAGGGTGAAGGAATACTTGGAGTAAGCTGGATACGAAAAGTGGGCTAGGTTGTATGCACCCGTTAACAGGGGATGGACAATGACGTCAAATATTGCTGAGTCAATCAATGACGCACTTGTGTCAGCAAGGGAATTGCCAATATACGACTTCCTCGAAGAAGTTACGAAAATGTTTGGACGTTGGAATTGCAGCAATCGGAAAGAAGCTTCGCAGACATACACTATACTTGGGAAAAATATCAGGAGATGCTTACCTTGAACGAGGCAATGTCTACACGTATGACTGTAAGTTGTATCATATATTCATCCAATACTACTCTTTATTATTCTGCAAGCATTGATATAGTATGTATTCTAATGTATTCAATGTACTTAACTGTATATACATGTATGTCTTTGAATTTTGTATGTATATGTATGTTTGTATTTAATTATACATATATTGTAATTAGTACGTATATTCTTTGATATATAGATAAATCATTTTTTTAATGGATAATTCAAACTAATAGGTCTATGTTTAAATGTAGGTGGTGCCATCGACTGAATATTTGCATACGGTGAACGATGAAACAAGGCATTACACCGTGTGCTTCTTAGAGAGAAAATGCAGTTGTGGGAGATTCCAAGTCGACGAATTACCGTGCCCACACGCTTGGGCTGTCATCAAGAGCAAGTTTCTAATGCCAGAAGATTATTGCTCTGACTATTACAAACCAAAGTATGTTGTTATGACATATGAGGTGCCTGTGTATCCGTTGCCGGATCGGAAAGAATGAAATATACCAGCACATATATCAGATGAAGTTGTTTTACCACCCAAATGGAGAAGACCTCCTGGAAGACCAAAGAAGAAGCGTGATAAGCCATTCATTGAATTGATGCAGAAGAAAAATCAACATTCGTGTAGCATATGTTGGCAAGAAGGACATAATAAGCGTACTTGTAGAAATGCTCCACGTAGAAATTAGATCACATTATGACTTGTATTAATGCTATAACGATTTGTCATATATGAGGTGAAATTTAGATTTTATTCTTGATTTATTTAGATGATGTATTAGATCTGAATATGTAACAATAGAATTTGGGTTGTATACAGCTGAATACAGATGTATAAAATTGGTTACATACATAATACATGTATTTAAAATACACCTGAAATCAAACTGATCCCTTTGATTTTATTGAATTTGCTGTCATTTTATGAATGTTAAACACACAATAGTCGAAGCTACCACTTTTCAGTTTTATATATAATCTACTATTTACTTTTTTAACTCTGCCTCTTCCTCAACACTGTCATAAATGTCATCAAAATAAAATCCAGAATTGGTTGCTGTATATAACAACTGTCTGTGACATGAGTGTGGAATAGGAAAAAAACTGTCAAAAAGGGATTTTACAGCTTAAATAGCCGATATAGATTGTCGTTGTACCTATCTGGAACCAGCAATGCTGTCTGGAATCCAGATTTCTCATACAAGGCTCCATATGTTTCCAGGTCTTCCTCAGAGAACCAAGGACTGTTGTGAACATACAACTACAACATGTTGAAGGACCGATGAATTCAGATGCACAAAAAATAGTTAATACATCGATTTGGATACTTGAAAATGATCGTATATAAACACTGTTGATACGGTGAATAAAAATAATTAGCATAATCGAATACCATCTTTACCAACACACTGTAAAAAAAAACAGTATTAAAAAAAAAATCTTCGAAAACTACAGTCACCTAAAACTACTCTAACATTATCTTAACCGACGTATCAGAATCTGTGATTTGCCTAACAATCTTTGAAGGTGCTTCGCTCTCGCTAATGGCATCAGCGTCTATCTTCCACATAGCATAGTCCCAAAGGAGGGCACCATATCTTTGACGGAGTAAATTGGCATCAAATTTTGTTTCAGGAACCAAACCAACGGTGCTCAGAAACTCTGCGAATGCCGCGACATGCACCCCACAGTCCCTGAAAAAAATACATTAAAACAGTTAAAAACAATTGATATTATTAGAAAAATGTTACAAGGAAGAGGAATAAATACATACATGCTCCCTGATTTTTGTTGAGGCAGATTTGAAATGAAAACAACATCAAAGGGATCAGTTTGTGTCTTGTCACTGTATGCTGAGTCATGAGACCAATCTATGCCTTGCTTATCTCTGTAAAAACCACTGATAGATAGATAAAGAGGTACAAGCTTACCTAGCTTATCGATCTTAGAAGCTACATATGCATCATGACATGCTGATCTATATGAGTCATACACTTTGATATATCTATCCTTGAATGAGACAACTGCCAATATCCAATGAAGTTTGTCCTTCAAGTTGACTGGTAAAGACATTGTCAACAGTATGCCACGGTACATTAGCAAGCAATATGTAGCCCCTTATGTATTCACATACCACATCCTCTTCTTTGGCAACATTTGCATTACTATCTGTGTCAGCATACCTGTCGAATATTTAAGATATTCTTGTCTTGAATATACAATCAACAGTTATATACTTAAAGTTGGGTATTTGGTTGTACTTTTCCTTCTTTCTCAAGTAGTAAAATATCACATCAATATGCTACATATAAAATTAAATACATAGCGTCAGTGCATTGAATGAATGTAAGGAAAATACAACTGCTGAAAACAGAACATGACTTCCAAAATTGTATTTTACATATATGCAGCTGAATACATGTATGTATTTTACACATAATACATTTTAAACTGAATACACTTTATACTGTATGATACAAAGTTGGATTAGTTAAAACTGTATGTTACATACATAATACAAAATATATGTATTTATTTGGTACTTGTATTTATTTGATACAACATATGTATTTAATTGATACAACATAAATGTATTTATTTGATACAGCATACAAAATACATGTATTTATTTGATACAACATACATTTTATAATCTGAATCTGGAAGGAGTTTAACTCATATTGTCATTCCATAATTTTCCGTCAAATGAGAGAAGGTAGAACCAATTTTTTGAAGTGACTTGATCAATACCAAAATCCAAAGGAATATGCAGTGTTGACTTGTTCTTTTTGTAATGGTCCTCCAAATCACTTCTACAATGAATTTTAAAATACAATATATCTATTATTTAAATTATAAATATAATGATTAGACCTATAGAGTAAAAAACTTACTTTTGATCATGTTTAGCGAGAAGACCATCACGAACCCATTTCTCATACTCCTGAGTGACTAATGTAGGATGTGGTCCCGAAATCAAATCATCTTCAAATGGGTGTTTCTTGTCGAATATGGGAGTCAACTTAACTGAGGTACCTATTGTTCAGTAAAGTCATTAATACAGCCATTTAATTATAGATACAAGGGGGAAGAAGATCATAACTTTAACATACATTGTTTTTTAGATAATTTACGAACCTGCGGAGTCGAAGTTTGACTCATAAGGGGAATAATACCATCTACTTGGACGCCGATTCCTATGATAGGGTAATGGGGTTGCATCTGCTGGATTTTTTGATGCAGGATGTATCACAATTCTAGTTTCTGGAACTTGACTTGGAAGAAACTTGTCCGCCAACTCAAATTGTGATACATGTACTTCTTTGGATACACATATAGGAGGTATGCTACACAATACCTCAGATGTATTATTCCCCTCAACTATTGCTTCATCACAAACAGGATTAACAGTTGTATTTTGTTAATGTATACATATGTATATGAGTTATTATAAGGTTGAAAATAAATATAAATACAACTACATACATGTTTCATAAACTAATGGGAATAACGTGAATAAATAAGAAACATATAGTCTTATTATGTTTATATAATAGACATAATCTAACAAAGGTTAAACATAAACTAACAGAGGTTTGCAAATATTTACCTCTAAATTCTCGCCGACATCTATATCACTCTTTGACTGGTCTTTGGGATTATCTTGCACCTCAGCATCAGGCGACATATGAATAGCATCATCACGTCTCACCGTGTTTTTCTTTCTCTGATATACCCTTTCCGTGGGCTGATTTGCTTTAATATCGTCAAACATCTTCTTAAAGTTTTCATTGATCAATGATCTTAAAGACGTGAACTCACCATAACCTAATGAAAACATCAAAAATTAGTTAGGTATTGGAAAAATATATGAATGTTAATTTTCAAACTGTAATGTTTATTAATGGCATACAAAACTCACATAGTCTTTGAATGAATTTAGATCATTCCTAAAACAAGATACTTCATCTGTTTTAGAATCTGCTGGCTTCTTATCATGCAACACATATTGATTGACTTCAGAAATACCAACATCAGGAATCTTGGGTTTAGACTCTGCCTTTGAGGGATCTGTAATCTGCTCTTTGCACTTCTTGTGGGGCGGAGATGAAGAATGTCCAACACTTGCATCATATTTGTTCACAGGCTGAAGCTTCGGTGTAGGACTAAATTCATTTGATTGATCCGAATCATCTACATGCTTGTCTGAATGAGTATTGGTAGGAATGTGTTCTACCTCAACGCCTCCCAGAGGAATCTGAATAACAACAAGCTCTACATCACTTGGGTGGATGTCGTTGTAAACAATCTGAAAATAGAAATTGTATATTATATACAACCTATGTTTAAATTTTGATCACTGTATTGAAATATATCTTGCTGCAACTGTAGGCTGTATGCGAATTGAAATTGTAGTTGTATGCATCTGTTTAATGTATGTTGTATTTAGATGTATGTTGTATGCATATGTATGTTGTATGTATATGTATGTTACTATATGTTGTATGTAACTTGAAAAGACAGTACTTGTTCAGAACTTATGAAACAAATATTGTATGCAAAAATTGGCTGGACTTGGCAAATATTGTATGCAAAAATAATTATCAAGAACTTATGAAATAGTAACTTACCCTGTTTTCCTGGTCTTTAAACATGCCATTCATCAGATAGGCATAAGTTGGCTGATTGACAGTGGTTCTCCAATTGAGTGATCTGGGTACCCGATTACCAAGGCGCTTTGCAATTTTGGGATCAACATTTGAACAACACTCATAAAACCAAACTTGCATGGCAAGAGGCATCCCAGCTATCCTATAATACTTTTTGTGATAATCCATTTTCTTACTAATAGATGTAATAAGGTAGCTGAATGCTAAAGTACCCCATGGATAATCAATGTATATCCCACTCTCGACCAAGTGAAAATGTAGTCGTGGGATGGTTGTGGTTTTCTTCTCTGATGAAAATATCCATGTGTGTATGAGATACAACAACGCTATGTTGACGGCATCCCCATCGTTGTCATCACCCCATTTTTTTCCATCAAAGAATGACAACAAAGATTCCTTTTTTACCAGCTTCGTACCGCCAAAGTATGTCTGAACAATACGGTTGGGCACCTCTGTGTTTCACTTAAATGCACGTGGGTCACCAACACATTTGAGACCAGTGATGAGCGCACATTCCTTGATTGAGAATGAAATTGTTGTACCATTGACGTATATTATAAATACTTCATCAATACTTCGTTCTAACTGTAAAACCATGAAGCACCTGAAGAGCTGATGTTGTACCTCACACTGATCCATATCAAGTAGACTTCCAAAACAAGTAGACCTCAATAGTTTAAACTGTTCTGGAGTAAGCTTTTCTTTGAGATCGAATACTATGTTTGTGTTTGTATATGAACAAATATGCGGTGATAATCTTGGTGGCTGTTTCACAAACAATTTTATTTCCTGCATACAAACCAAAATTTTCAAAAGGTTTCATATTCAGAATCAATACATAAACTCATTAAAGTGTTATGAATACATATGAATACAACTAGAATGGGTAGCTAAAAAAAAGACCTAAAAATAGCATAAATTAAAGCTACTGCAATGATCCAGATCATAACAATTTGACTAAAATGCAAAACCTTGAAAAGCTTAGAAGGTTTTCAACATACACATAATAAAATTGAATACATCTAAATACAATATACAATATAAAATATACAATACAGTGAATGCAGTTGTAAATGTGAAAATGAGTTATTGATATAATTTATACTTATAAATACATATAAATTCATACGAATACATCAATATACATATAAATCACATAAAAAATTATGAATTCATCAATACACACATAACCGTCGACTACTTTGAGTACATATTAATACAATAACAATTACCTTTTCGTGTCGTGTATCCGAGCTTTTTTTTGCATCAACATTCTTAATCTTGACACATGAAGCATCATTCATAGGTTTTTTCCTCTTTTCCGCAACTGCATTTTTTTTTCTTTTGAAGATTTCTCAACTTGGACTTGTTTCGATTTATCATTGTGTAGTTTAGATCTTTTCTCTGAAGATGTATTTGCTGATACACCTGCAAATTCCGACTCCGCTTGAGTGATTTGCAAAGAGAAAGAGGGACCATCAAAATTGAGTTGTTTGGTGGGTATACCTATGGTTACCATCTTGTGTGACATTAAATCCGACATTGGAGATAAAATTGAAAGCTTTCTGAACGAACAATAACAATGGTTATTGTTTAAGAAGCAAAAAAGAAAAAATCGGTATCCAAATCTAAGAAGCTAATTACATGTATCAAAATCGAAAAAGCTAATATACTTACCCACAATGGTGGGATATAATGTCTGAAACGTGGTTTTGTGGGAGAAGAGAGTAAAGTGTATCAAAAAAGAGAGGGAGAGCGTGATTTTTGAGTTTTACCGTGATTAGGTGAGAGAGAATTTGAAAAAGGAGAGAGAAAATTAATAATTAGCGTATATGGTGGCTTAAGGTTAGGATGTAACCATAATTAGATATTTTGCTATAAAGGGTAAAAGGTAGCTATATAATATAATTTTTTAAAATGTTATTTATTTAAAATAAATAGGGTATAAAGCTTTTCTATAGGGTGTAAAATTTCCTAAAATTTAGGAAAACTTACAAAAATGTCCCAAATAAGTCTCAACTTACCAAGCTCTAGTCATTAGTCATAAACTTACCAAAACTAGCCAAGTACATATAAAAATTTAAAAACCAAATAAATAGGTTTACTTTCTCTCAAAGAATCACATACATAAATCACCTTCCATATTTTTAATCGTGATTAGCAATATGAGATGCAAGACGAAAAGGAGATTTCATGGATTAGGTAGCAAATAAGGTAATGAAATACAAAAAAAAATAATATAAAATAATCCAAATATCTAAGCAAAAAAGGAACTTGTTAAATGGGTATAGTTGAAACTCATTGAAAATATATAGATAAGTCAATATACAAAGTTTCAGGAAGATTGGAGGTGATTTGGACTAGTTTTGTATCAAAATCCGTAACTAAATCGAGTTCAAAAAATTCTTCTGCGACACATGCATCAAACATGTATCACGCATGTATCTCACACACATATATACATGAATATACATGTGATACACAATTGATACAAATATGATACACTTGGTGATACACATATCATTTTTTTCTTGTTCAGTTTTCACTTCGAATTTTCAATTCAAACCACCTCAAAACTTCACAAAATCATCCCAAAATTGATATTCAAGCTCCTTAAGTTGTACTCAATCTATTGTAATAACACCCACGAAAAAGAAAGAAAAAATTTGATATTTTTTTCCTACAAATAGCTAATTGGATAATATTAGTAATATTTTATGAATTGACTAATTTTTTGTCACGACCCGAAATCCCACCTTTCAGACCGTGACTGCGTCTAACGTTGAACCCGTTAGACAAGCCAACGTATACTACACATTAATACTTTTGAATCAATTCAACAGTAGTAAAATTAATACCCTTCAGAAACCTGACTGAAATATCCAACATGCTTTATGACTTGAATAGCGGAAATGTAACAATACTCTGAAATGTGTAATGACATAGTAAAGATAACAGCATCGCATAAACCCAAAACCGGGATGTCACAACCTCACGGACTATCTAAACTGAGTGCTAAATTCAGAGTCTGAAAAGAAATATATAATTATCTTGAAACTAGGAGAAAAAGTAAGACAATAAGAAATCCAAATGCAGGAGAGACACCAAGGGCCACGAACGCCAACGGGTATACCTTAAAGCTCTGGGTGGACTGAAGGTGACTCCCTCAATGCGGTCCACTGAGTCCGGATGCGGGATCT
>MDKH01124694.1:0-24028 GCA_005239495.1 Nicotiana undulata
AAGACAAGTCATATATAATAAACCTGTTCCGGGCTCCGGAACCATAATACGGACCCGGTAACAGGGTTTTTCACACAATTATTCCTTTTCAAAATCCTTTATTATTTTCAGAAAACAATTTCTTTTAAAAATTCATTTCTCGGGCTTGGGACCTCGGAATTCGATTCCGAGCATATTCCCAAGTCCCATATTTTCCTACGGACCCTCTAGGACCGTCGAATCACTGGTCCAGGTCCGTTTGTGAGAAAAGTTGACCAAAGTCAACTATATTCATTTATTAATTATCAAAACTCATTTTCATCAAATTTTCACATAATAGCTTCCCGGCTACACGCCCGGGATGCACACGCATATCCAGGTGAGACTAACGGAGGCTCTCGGAGCCTCGGAACACAGATATAGCTTAAATTACATAAGATGACCTTTTGGGTCATCACAATAGCACAAGTAACTCAATTCATAAGGGATAGTTTCCCCCAAACAGTGTTAGACAAGACACTTACCTCTATTCGTCAAACTCAATACTCAATTTAACTTTTCTTTTACCAATTCACCACCGCTCAGCTCAATCTAGCCAAAGACGACTTAAACACATCAAACAATGCAAGAGAAAACAATTTGTAACGACCCGGCCGGTCGTTCTATAGAATTAGCCCTGTTATTCATGTTTCCGCCTTGTCATGCATTTCTTAGTCTGTTTATATTGTATTGGGGTCGGTTGGTTCGGGTTCAGAGTGGTCGTGGTGAGAATTGAGACACTTAGTCTCTTAAACTAGCTTGATAGTTGAAAAGGTCAACTAGGAGTTGACTTATTGTAAACGACCCCGGAATGTTGATTTTATGGCTCGGATAGCTTCGTTAGGAGATTTGGGACTTAGGAGTGTGTTCGATATGTGGTTTTGAGGTCCGGTGTAGAATTAGGCTTGAAATGGAGAAGTTTAGTTTTTGGCGATTCCCGGTCGGCAGTGGAAATTAGGCTGTCGGGGTTAGAATGGAATTCCAGAAGTTGGAACAGGTTCGTAGTGTCATTTTGGACGTGTGTGCAAATTTTCAGGTCATTCGGATGTGTTTTGGTTGATTTCGGCGTCGTTGGTGATATTCAGAAGTGTTAGGAATCTTAGGCTTGAATCATGGGTTGAATTGGAGTTTCGATGTTATTTTGGGAGTTCCGAGGGTTTGACTAAGTCCGGGTGACCATTTATGACTTGTTTGTTTTTTTGTTTGGGGTCCCGAGGGTCTCGGGTTGATTTTGGATAGCCCTCGAGGACATTAAAGTTGGAAAAATGCAGCTAAGAAGTTGCTGGTGCCATGCTTCTGGTGTGGCCGCACCTGGGGAAGGGCAGCCGCAGGTGCGGGCCAGCATGCGCAGGTGCAAGACCTGGAAGGCACCGGCGAAGCCGCAGGTGTGGAAGAAGTTGCGTAGGTGCGAGTTTTGGTCCCTTAATTCAAGAGCGCAGGTGCGCGTAAAGGACCGCAGGTGCAGGACCACTAGACATGAGGGTATAAATTGCAGCCTTCGCAAATTTGAGCCATTTCTTTAATATTTTCATTCGGGATTGAGCTTTAAGAGAGGGTTTTGAATGAGGAAATCAAGAGAACTTCGTTGACGTAAGATATTTGAACCTAAAACTCATTCCAATGCAATTTTTGGACTGATTTAGGGTGAATTTGTGGGAAAATCAGTGTGTAAATTGGGGGTTAGGGCTTGGAAACTTGACACTTTGATTGAGGAATTGAAGGGGCAATTGTCATCCGATTTTGATGTTCTTGGTATGTATAGAATCATGGGAGAATGTGGATTCCGATTTTATGATTTTTATCAAATTCCAAGATGTGGGCCTAGGGGGTAGTTTTCAGACGGTTTGATGTAAGTAATAATTGTAACTCTAGACCTGAGGGTATGAAACCCCGGCATTTCGTATTGTTTTGGCAAATGAGGTGACACACATGCTAGGTGACGAGCATGTGGGCGTGCACCGTTGAGGATTGTGACTTGGTCCGTCCCGTAGCGACTATTAGGTCGCGTATTTGAATTGAAACCTTATGATATCCTGTATTTTTTAGATTAATACTTTGTTATGGGTTGTATGCCATGTTTGGGGCCTTGTGCCGACCTGTTTAGACCCTCAAGGGTAATTTTCCACTATTCTCACACTTTTTTTGGTAGGACATTTATGAACTCAGCCATGCTATATATCTGTAGTTGCTATCACTGTTATCACACTGTTTTAAAACTCTGAGAGGTATTTTGGCCAGAGTCCCGTGAGTTGAGATGAGTTGCCCGTATGGCTTGTGAGGATGACTGAGTGAGGACGAGAGCCGAGTATGTGAGGATAGCTATGGATCAGACTGCACACCGCAACAATATATATTATATATTATATGCAACCCGATCCATATAATATATATTGTTGCGGTGTGCAGTCTGATCCATAGCTATCCTCACATACTCGGCTCTCGTCCTCACTCAGTCATCCTCACAATATGTATGTATGTATATATATATGTATGTATGTATTAGATCGGGATGCACGCCGCAACAGTTATGTGTATTCATGGTACCTGTTGATTGAGAGTGCTGAGTGTGAGTTTTGACTGTGCTAGTGGAGTCACGAGTGACTGAGAGACCTTATTTATGAATGATATTGTGCCCGAGAGGCTATAAATTGTGAGATCTTTGTTTTCCACTCATTTTACACTGAGTCTCTTAATAAACGTTGAGTTAATGTTTTACGCAAGTTTTAAATGAAGGAACTGGAATTTGCAAAGTAAATGGAAAAATGTAGACCTTTGATTTACTCTATTTGTTTTCACTTGCACATGTTTTTATGAAATTTTCACCTTTAAATGCTCGTCACTGCACTCAAGTCTTTAGTTACTTTGGTTACTTACTGAGTTGGCATACTCGTGTTACTCCCTGCACCTTTGTGCGCAGATCCTGGTACCAGATCTGTGCGTTAGCTGATTTCTCCTTTGCTCGGAGTTTGATCGAGGATAGAGGTAGCTGTTCGGCATGCCCAGCTGGCCTGCTTTCCTTTCTTAGTTCGTAGATTTCTAGTATTCCCTGGATTGTACTAGTAGAGGCTTGTTATTAGATATTGTACTTACCTCTTTAGATGCTCATGATAGTTGATTCCGGGTGTTGGGATCGTGGTTAGACTTGATTTTTAGGTATTACTGCTGGTCATTATGTTTTAAAATAGGAACCTTAAATGAATTATTTTGACTTACGATATTAAACGGACGGCTTTTATTTGTTACTCTTAGTAGTTGGCTAGCCTAGTTTCACGGTAGGCGCCATCGCGACCTATTTTGATTTGGGGTCGTGATAAGTTGGTATGAGAGCCAGGTTACATAGGAATCAACGGTCAGGAGCAGGTTTAGTAGAGTCTTACAGATCGATACGGAGACGTATGTACTTATCTTCGAGAGGCTACCGAACTCTTAGGAAAAATCTCACATTCATGAATTCTGTTGTGCCATACTGTTGATTCTTGAAATCTAAACTTCTGTTGTTTCACTCTCTCACAGATGGTGAGGACACGCGCTACCGATCAGAGTGACCAGACACCAGCTAGACCAGCGAGGGGTCGAGGTCGTGGTTGAGGCCATGGTAGAGGTAGGGGACCAGCCCGTACAGCAGCCGGGGCAGTACCCATGGATCCACCTACTATTCAGGATAAATTCCCCGCCGCGGATGTTCCAGCGAGGCAGGCTTAGGAACCGGCAGTGTCCATTGTTATTCCAGGTCTTCAGAAGACCTTGGCTTAGATCTTGACTGTATGTACCAGCCTTGCCCAGGCAGTTGCTGTATCTACTACTGCCGCTACTTCTTAGGCCGGGGGGAACTCAGACTCCAGTTGCCCGGACACCTGAGCAGGTTATTCAGGGCCTTCAGACACCCGGGGCAGTTCCACCCCAGCTGGTTGCTCCAGTTCAGGATTTCGTGGTTCCAGCTATGCCAGATGATGAGCAGCGTAGGCTGGAAAGGTTTAGTAGACTTCAGCCTCCGACATTTAGCGGCGCTGAGGGCGAGGATGCCCAGGATTTTCTGGATAAGTGCTAGAGGATGCTTCATACTGCTGGGATTCTGGAGACTAGTAGGGTCTCGTTTGCTACTTTACAGTTTTCTGGGGCTGCTTTTACTTGGTGGGAGTTGTATAAGAGGCGTAGGCCTGTTGGTGCAACACCCCTCACTTGGCAGCAGTTCTCCACTATCTTCTTGGAGAAGTATGTTCCCCAGTCTCATAGGGAGGAGCAACGTAGGCAGTTTGAGCAGCTACGTCAGGGAGAGTTATCAGTGACTCAGTATGAGATGTGGTTTTCAGAGTTAGCTCGTCATGCTACCGAGTTGGTCCCTACTTATAGGGAGAGGATATGGAGGTTCGTGGATGGCCTCACTTATCAGCTCCATATTTTGATGACTAGGGAAAGAGTATTAGGTTCTACCTTCGAGTAGGTTGTTGATATTGCTCGAGATATTGAGTCAGTTCGCCATCTGAAGCGAGAGGAAAGGGAGGCCAAGAGGCGTCGTGGATCTAGTAGCTTCATTGGTGTTCCTCCCCGAGGGCAGTTTTAGCATGGTAGAGGCCGCTCATTTAGGCCTCCTCGGCTAGTTTGCCTAGCTTATAGTGGTGCATCCTCGGGGTAAAGTCCCCACAGTTCTCATCCAGGTCGTTCTTCATTCAGTGCTCTTCCAGCCCAGATTTCATCTCGAGCACTATCTATTCAGGGTTCCTCGGTGCATGGTTCTTCTTGTGGTTTCTCTGGTTCCAGGGGTTCCATTCAGTCCCCGTCTCCTACACTAGGGAGTTGTTATGAGTGCGGAGAGTTCGGGCATTTGAGGAGGCAGTGCCCTCATTTTATAGGAGGTCAATCTCAGTCTAGGAGCTAGCCTTTGACTTCAGGTCCAGTTACTTCACCACCCACCCAGGAAGCTAGGGGTGGGAGTCAGTCAGCTAGAGGCTGCCCTAGAGGGGGAGGTCGAGCAGGTAGAGGTCAAGCCCGTATTTATGCACCTCCAGCTAGGCCAGATGTTGTGGCCTCCGGTGCAGTTATCACAGGTATTATCTCAGTCTGTCACCGAGATGCTTTGGCCCTATTTGACCCTGGTTCCACATATTCTTATGTTTTGTCATATTTTGCCCATTTTCAGGATATGCCCCGTGAGTCTTTAGTTGCATCTATTCATGTGTCAACTCCGGTGGGCGATACTATTATTGTGGACCATGTGCATCGGTCGTGTGTCGTATTTATTGGGGGTCTGGAGACCCGAGTGGACCTATTGTTTCTTAGCATGGTTGATTTTGATGGGATATTAGGCATGGATTGGCTATCTCCGTGTCATGTTGTTCTTGATTGTCACACTAAGACTGTGACCTTGGCTATGCCGGGAGTTCCGAGGGTTGAGTGCAGAGGTTCTACTGAGTATGTACCTAGCAGGGTGATTTCTTACCTAAAGGCTCAGTGTATGGTGGAAAAGGGATATTTATCGTATTTGGATTTTGTGAGGGATGTCAGCGGTGAGACTCCCACTAACTATTTTGTTCCTGTGGTCCATGACTTTCCGTACGTGTTTCCTGCAGACCTGCCAGGCATGCCACCTGACAGAGATATTGATTTCTGTATTGACCTGGTGCCAGGCACTCAGCCTATTTATATCCCACCTATCATATGGCACCAGCGGAGTTGAAGGAATTAAAGGAGCAGCTTCAAGAACTCCTAGATAAGGGGTTCATTCGGCCTAGTGTGTCACCTTATGGTGCACCGGTGTTGTTTGTGAAGAAAAAAGATGGTTCTATGCGCATGTGTATCGATTATCAGTAGTTGAACAAGTTTACTGTGAAGAACAGGTATCCATTGCCTCGCATAGATGACTTGTTTGATCAGTTGCAGGGTGCTAGAGTATTTTCCAAGATTGACTTGCGTTCTGGTTATCATCAGTTCAAGATTGGGAACCCGACATCCCGAAGACCGCTTTCAGGACTAGATATGGTCACTATGAGTTTCTTGTTATGTCATTTGGGCTAACCAATGCCCCAGCAGCCTTTATGCACTTGATACACAGTGTGTTTCGGTCGTATCTTTATTCCTTCATCATCGTGTTTATTGACGACATCTTGGTGTATTCCCAATCTCGGGAAGATCACGAGCAGCTTTTGAAAGTTGTGCTTCAGACTTTGAGGGAGAAGAAGTTGTATGCAAAATTTTCGAAGTGTGAATTCTAGCTTGATTCAATGGCATTCTTAGGCCACGTGGTGTCTTGTGATGGGATCAAGGTAGATCCGAAGAAGGTAGATGCGGTGCAGAATTGGCCTAGATTGTCATGAGCTACCGAGATCCGTAGTTTCCTTGGTTTGGCAGGGTACTATCGCCGTTTTGTAGAGGGATTTTCATCCATTGCAGCACATATGACCAGACTGCCCATAAGGGTGCTCCGTTCAGGTGGACTGAGGAGTGTGAGGAGATCTTTCAGAATCTCAAGTCACCTTTGACTACAGCTCCAGTGTTGGTTTTGCCTACGGGTTTAGGTTCTTATACAGTCTATGTGATGCCTCGAGAGTTGGCCTTGGAGCGGTATTGATGCAGGATGGTAGATGTTTAACCAAAGAATTAGATTCTTTGCCAAAGTTATTTTAAGAAGAACACGGGTTTCTGATAACCAAGGAATATGTTAATAATTGTGAGTAAATTTGTAAATCGAAAGCAGTAAGATGCGTAAAAAGTAAGTATATTGCAATAGCAGTTCGAACGTGCCCTTACAAGTTATATTTTACTCCCTTTTATAGGGAATTTCTTAATATAACGTCTACTCGTTTCAGTGATTGAGCATTAATAACTAATAATGGCATTAATGTAACATTACAATGATTAATCGTAATTGTTGCGTGAAGTTTATTTAACGTTTGGCTCATTAATTGAAGATCCTGAATCTGCCCTGTATTTCGCCTTGATTCATTTTTATCGTGTCTCTTCATCTTCTCTATTAGGTTGAGATTCTCGTATCTGATTACCCCGTGGGTATGTTGTTCCATTCCTTTTTATCTCGTACATCTTCATAGAGTCCCGTCCAGTTGTCATGATTTCATTGCTCCACATAGATTGCTGAGTCATCATAATCGTTACACGTATGAAGCTTATTTTTACCAATATAGTAGGGTGATTGCCTACGAGTCCCGACAGTTGAAGGTGCACGAGAAGAATTATCCAGTGCATGATCTTGAGCTAGCAGCCATTTTCCACGCCTTGAAGCTTTGGCATCACTATTTGTATGGAGTGCCTTGTGAGATTTTCATTGATCACCATAGTTTGCAATATCTCCTTAAGCAGAAGGATCTGAATTTGCGTCAGAGGAGATGATTGGAGCTTCTCAAGGATAATGACCTTACTATTCTATATCATCCGGGGAAGGCCAATGTAGTGGCCGATGCCCTGGGTCGCAGAGCTGAGAGTTTGGGAAGTCTAGCCTTCCAGCAGTAGAGTGACCTTTAGCACTTGATGTCCAGGCTTTAGAGGGTCAGTTGGTGAGAATGGATTTATCAGATCCCCCACGAGTATTGGCTTGTGTATCCTCCAGGTCTTCTCTTTATGATCAGATTAGAGCACGCCAGTATGGTGACCCACACTTACTCGTTCTTCAGGACAGGGTCCGGCGGGTTGATGTCGGGGATGTGGTTATTGGTGATGATGGGTTCATGAGGATGCAGGGCCGTATTTGCGTGCCCAGTGTGTATGGGCTTCGAGAGTTGATTTTAGGAGAGGCTCATAGCTCGCGGTATTCTATCCATCCGAGTGACGCGAAGATGTATCAGGATCTGAGAAAACATTATTGGTGGAGGCGGATGATGAGGGATATTGTTTAGTTTGTGGCTCGGTGTCTCAACTGTCAGCATGTCAAGTATGAGCACCAGAGGCCAGGTGGATTAATTCAGAGGTTATATTCCGGAGTGGAAGTGGTAGCGGATCACCATAGACTTTGAAGTTGGGCTTCCACGGACTTCAAGGAGGTTTGTCGCTATATGAGTTATTGTGGATCAGCTGACCAAGTCCTTGCACTTCCATCCTGTTGGTACTACTTATCCTTCGGAGTGGTTAGCTGAGATTTATATCAGGGAGATTGTCCGATTGCATGGTGTTCCAATTTCTATCAATTTCGACAGAGGTACTCAGTTCACATCTCAGTTTTAGAGAGTCGTGCATAGAGAGTTGGGTACTCAGGTTGAGTTGAGCATAGAGTTTCATCCCCAAACCGACGGGCAGTCAGAGCGTACTATTCAGATTCTGGAGGACATGTTGCGTGCCTGTGTCATTGATTTCGGGGGTTCATGAGACCAGTTTCTGCCACTCGTGGAATTTGCATATAATAACAGTTATCAGTCGAGTATCCATATGGCTCCGTATGAGGCTTTATATGGTAGGAGGTGTAGATCTTCGGTTGTTTAGTTTGAGTCGGGCGAGGCTAGGATATTGGGCACAGACTTGGTTCAGGATGCTTTGGATAAGGTGAAGTTGATCCAGGAGTGGCTTCGCATGGCGCAGTCTAGGAAGAAGAGTTACGCGGACCGGAAGGTCCGGGATGTGTCTTTGATGGAGGGAGAGAAGGTATTGCTGAAGGTGTAACCCATGAAAGGTGTTATGAAGTTCGGGAAGAGGGGAAAGCTGAGTCCCGGGTTCATTGGGCCTTTTGAGGTGCTTCAGAGGATTGGAGAGATGGCTTATAGACTTGCTTTGCCACCAGCTTATCGAGTGTTCATTCGGTGTTCCATGTTTCGATGCTCCGGAAGTATATTGATGACCTGTCTCATGTTTTAGACTTCAGCACAGTTCAACTTGAGGGTGATATGTCCTACGAGGTAGAGCCGGTGGCTATTTTGGGTCGTCAGGTCAGGAGGTTCAGATCTAAGGATATAGCTTCAATGAAGGTTCAGTGGAGGGGGCAGCATGTGGAGGAGGCCACTTGGGAGACCGAGCGGGAGATGCGGAGCAGATATCCTCACTTGTTTGAGACTCCAGGTATGTTTCTAGACCCGTTCGAGGACGGCGCTTGTTTAAGAGGGGGAGAATGTAACGACCCGGCCGGTCGTTCTGTAGAATTAGCCCTATTATTCATGTTTCCATCTTGTCATGCATTTCTTAGTCTGTTTATGATGTATTGGGGTCGGTTGCTTCGGGTTCGGAGTGGTCGTGGTGAAAATTGAGACACTTAGTCTATTAAATTGGCTTAATAGTTGAAAAAGTCAACTAGGAGTTGACTTATTGTAAACGACCTCGGAATGTAAATTTCATGGCTCGGATATCTTCCTTAGGTGATTTGGGACTCAGGAGTGTGTTCGGAATGTGGTTTTGAGGTCCAGTGTAGAATTAGGCTTCAAATGGCGAAGTTGAGTTTTTGGCGATTCTCGGTCGGCAGTGGAAATTAGGTGATCGGGGTCGGAATGGAATTTCGAAAGTTGGAACAGGTTTGTAGTGTCATTTTGGACGTGTGTGCAAATTTTTAGGTCATTCGGATGTGCTTTGGTTGATTTCGGCGTCGTTGGTGATATTCAGAAGTTTTAGGAATCTTAGGCTTGAATCATGGGTTGAATTTGAGTTTCGATGTTATTTTGGGTGTTCCTAGGGTTCGACTAAGTTCGGGTGACCATTTATGACTTGTTTGTATTTTTGGTTGGGGTCCTGAGGGCTCGGATTGATTTTGGATAGCCCTCGGGGACTTTAAAGTTGGAAAAAATGCAGCTAAGAAGCTGCTGGTGCCAGGCTTCTAGTGTGGCCACACCTGTGGAAGGGCAGCCACAAGTGCGTGCCAGCATGCGCAGGTGCGGAGTTTCGCTAGGTTGAAGGGAGTCGCAGGTGCGGAAGAGGTGTCGCAGGTGCGAGTTTTGGTCCCTTAATCAAGAGCGCAGGTGCGGGTCCGCAGGTGCGCGTAAAGGACTGCAAGTGCAGGACCACTGGACAGGAGGGTATAAATTCCAGCCTTCGCAAATTTGAGTCATTTCTTCAATATTTTCATACGGGATTGAGCTTTGGGAGAGGGTTTTAAAGGAGGAAATCAAGAGAACTTCATTGAGGTACGATATTTGAACCTAAAACTCATTCCTATGTAATATTTGGACTGATTTAGGGTGAATTTGTGGGGGAAATCAGTGTGTAAATTGGGGGTTAGGGCTTGGAAACTTGAGACTTTGATTCAGGAATTGAAGGGGCAATTGTGGTCCGATTTTGATGTTCTTGGTATGTATAGAATCGTGGAAGAAAGTGGATTTTAATTTTGTGATTTTTATCGAATTCCTAGATGTGGGCCCGGGGGTCAGGTTTGGCCAATTTCGGGAGTTGTGCCTAATTTTGATAATTTTCGAATGGGTTTCATCTCCCTAGCATATTTTAATGTTATTGATTTGATTTTGATAGACTCGAAGCATTTGGTAGCCAATTCGAGAGGCAAAAGCACCGCGGAGTAGTTTTCGAACTGGTTTGAGGTAAGTAACGATTGTAACTCTAGACCTGAGGGTATGAAACCCGGGTATTTCGTATTGTTTTGACAAATGAGGTTACGCACATGCTAGGTGACGAGCGTGTGGGCGTGCACCGTTGGGGATTGTGACTTGGTTTGTTCCGTAGTGACTATTAAGCCGCGTATTTGAATTAAAACCTTATGATATCCTGTATTTTTTAGATTTATACTTTGTTATGGGTTGTATGTCATGTTTGTGGCCTTGTGCCGACCTGTTTAGACCCTCAGGGGTAATTTTCGACTATTCTCACACTATTTTTGGTAGAAAATTTATGAACCCAGTCATGTTATATATTTGTTGTTGTTATCACTGTTTTAAAACTCTGAGAGGTATTTTGGGCTGAGTCTCGTGAGTTGAGATGAGTTGCTCGAGTGGCTTGTGAGGATGACTGAGTGAGGCCGAGAGTCGAGTATGTGAGGATAGTTATGGATCGGGCTGCACGCCGCAGCAATATATATATGTATTGGATCGGGCTGCACGCCGCAGCAATGCAGCGCTTGGGCTGTAGGAGCCCCTCCAGAGTCTGTACACCATTTGGGCGCAGTCGACTATTATATGGATCGGGCTGCATGCCTCCGCGTATGTTATATGGATTGGGTTGCGCGCCGCAACAATATATATGTATGTTATATGGATCGGGCTGCACGCTATATATATATATATATATATATATGTATGTATGTATGTATGCATGTATTGGATTGGGCTGCACGCCGCAACAGTTATGTGTATTCATGGTACCTGTTGATTGAGAGTGTTGAATGAGAGTTTTGACTGTGCTAGGGGAGTCACGAGTGACTGAGAGACCTTATTTATGAGTGATATTGTGCCCTAGAGGCTATAAATTGTGAGATCTTTGTTTTCCACTCATTTTACACTGAGTCTCTTAATAAACGTTGTGTTAATGTTTTACGCAAGTTTTAAATTGAGGAACTGGAATTTGAAAAGTAAATAGAAAAATGTAGACCTTTGATTTACTCTATTTGTTTTCACTGGCACATGTTTTTATGAAATTTTCACCTTTAAATGCTCGTCACTGCACTCAAGTCTTTAGTTACTTTGGTTACTTACTGAGTTGGCGTACTCATGTTACTCCCTGCACCTTTGTGCGCAGATCCAGGTACCAGATCTGAGCGTTAGCTGATTCTACTTTGCTCGGAGTTTGATCGAGGATAGAGGTAGTTGTTCGGCGTGCCCAGCTGGCCTGCTTTCCTTTCTTAGTTCGTAGATTTCTAGTATTCCCTGGATTGTACTAGTAGAGGCTTGTTATTAGATATTGTATTTACCTCTTTAGATGCTCAATAGTTGATTCCGGGTGTTGGGATCGTGGTTAGACTTGATTTTGTGGTATCACTGCTGGTCATTATGTTTTAAAACAGGAACCTTAAATGAATTATTTTAATTTATGATATTAAACGGACGGCTTTTATGTGTTACTCTTAGTAGTTGGCTAGCCTAGTTTCACGATAGGCGCCATCACGGCCTATTTTGATTTAGGGTCGTGACACAATTTCAATTAACAAAGTTATGATCCTTATACAATCTGCATAAAGTCAACAAAATTCAACCCCTTGGTCCCGCACCTCGGGACCCGATAAAATTTACAAAACCTGAACACCTATTCCGATACGAGTTCGACCATACCAAAATTATCAATTTACGATATCCATTCGTCCTTCAAATCATCATTTTAAAATTTTCCCCAAATTTTCCTTTAGATTCTCATGAATTTGATGTTAATCTAACGTATAATCACGAAATATAACTGAAAATTTATTAGAGGTACTTACCCAATGATTTGATATGAAAATCCTTCCACAAATCGCCTCCCATCGAGGCTAGGGTTCAAAATATGATAAAAATGAAGCTAAGTCCCGAAATGGAAATCTTAATACCAGCCTCAGATGTCGCATTGCGACATCCGGATCGCAAATGCGACAAAAGTGTCGCAAAAGCAAAGATTGAGCAGCTCTTTCAAAGTCGCAAATGCGACACGACTCGCAAAAGTGAGCTTAGAGTTTTCGCAAAAGCGACAGTTTGTGTCGCAAATGAAGAGCTGCCAAATCGCAATTGCGATGAAATAGTTCGCAAATGCGAACTCTCCTTCCCCAGCCCATCGTTGCAAAAGAGAGAATGATCTCGCAAATGCAATGAAACCCTCGCAACTGCGAAAACAGAGACACCAGCAAAGTTGAACCTTCTTTCAACACTCTGAAACGCGTACGAAACTCATCAGAGCCCTCGGGGCTCTAAAACAAATATCCACACAAGTATAAAAACATAACACGAACTTGCTCGCGCGATCGGAACACCAAAGTACCCTCTAGAATCACAAATCGGACGCCAAAACACATGAAAATCCCAATGAACTTCAAGAACTTTTAGAATCGCAATCAAGCGTCCGACCATATCAAATCAAATCCAAATGACACCAAATTTTGCAGGCAAGTTCCATATGACAAAACGGACTTATTCCAAGTTCTGAAACAAAAATTCAAACCTCATAGCCATAAAGTCAAATTATGGTCAAACCTAGGATTCTAAACCTTTAAATTGCCAACTTCCGCCAAATGATGTCGAAACCTTCTAGAAACATCCAAATGAAATTATGGGCGTACGCCCAAGTCCAAAATCAGCATCCGGGCCTACTAGAACCATCAAAACTCCGATCCGAGGTCAAATACTCAAGAGTCAAACCTTGGACAATTCTTTCAATTTCGAGCTTCTCAAATGAGAGTCACTCCTAAAAATCCTCTCTGAACCTCTCAAAAACTAGAACCGATGATGCAGGCAAGTCATAATACACTGTGTGAAGCTACTCATTCCCTCAAACTACCAAACCGGATGCAATTGCTCAAAATGACCAGTTGGGTCGTTACAGAATGTGTTGCACTAATAGTATACCTTTGCACATTTTTGTGCAGATCTAGGTGATGGTGGTAGCGGTCCCCGAGACTTAGCTTGCTTTATTCATTAGGATTCAAGGTAAAGCTACATGTTTTTGCGGTCCCTTGGTGTCTCATATTTTATATATATACTATTAATTTTACATTCGAACAATATTATATCATTTTTATATTCCATATGTATTTAGCTAGAGCTCATGACTCTATAATACCTTTTTCTGGGGAGATGTTATGAGTATTGTTACTTTGACTTGCATTAACTCTATTTCCGCTTTTATATTAATTTCTGCCTTATTATATCATGATTCACTTATTTAATATTATTTAAGTGATAGGCTTACCTTGTCTTAGAGATTTGGTACTATCATGACCCCTATGGTGGGATTTGGGTCGTGACAACCATGTACTATTTGAGTTTAAAGTTACCCATAATATTAAGCTTCACGATAGCCTGAGTCATGATAACAAGATTACGCCTTGCAGCCTCTATCATTGGTCACTCTTCGTTAGCTTCCATCTCTATTGGTTGTGGTTGAACTACAACGTACATGTCTTCACTTTAGCTCTAGCTTCGACTTTCCTCCTTAACTCATGAAGAGTATGCTCTAGTTTAGGATCAAAAGGGACGATGTCATTGAAGCTTCTACTTTTCTGCAACATTCAAGAGTGAGCATCGGTAAAAGCATAAATAGAAAGAAATATTAAAGCTTGAACAACTAACGGATAAAAGCTTAATTCAGAAATATAGCTAATTACTAAGTCCCCGAAAACAGTGCCAAAAACTTATTGGGTCCAAACTCACACGTAAGTGTATGCAGTGGACAAGTAATAAAGTGATAAGTATTGTATCGTTCCAATGGAAACTTAGGATTAACTATTAATTAAATTAAACTATTTATGAATTATTCGTTCAAGTGACTTTCTGAGAAGTGATTGGAATTTTTGATTAACTATAACTATGTCACGACCCCAAATCTACACATAATTCACACAACAAATAGACTCAATTCTATCTTAATTCCCTCAAATCAAGGTTAATCAAGAGACTCACCTCCTTCTACAACAAGATCAACAATCAATCACAACTTTTAGTTTCGAACAAGCCTCCAAACCAACCTAATCTAGCCAATTATCGTTCAGATTATTCAAAACAAGTTGTAGAAACTGCCCATGAATGAAAAAAGTTCAATTTCGACCATATTTGAAAAGGTCAACAAAAGTCAACCACGAGCTTGCTTGGTCGAAATTCGAGATTCCGACCAAATACGATTATCCATTCACCTTCGAGCCCGATTATTTGATCTATTTTGAAATATAACCTCAATATGAGGTCTAAATCTCAATTTTACAAAATCTCTTTCTACCCAAGGTCACTAATTTCTACTTTAAAATTCATAGATTTGATGTCAAAGTTCATTAAAAAGTAATTGAAATTGATTGAAAACTAGTTAAAGTTTCTTACCAATGAATTTGGGATGAAACTCCTTTTCAAAAATCAGCTTTAGAGAGCTTAGGGTTGAAAATAGTGTAAAATGAGATAAGTCATGTTTTCCCTACTTTTACCCAGCTACAAACGTTGCAATTTTGAATAACTGATCGCAAAAGCGACCAGTGCAATAGAACATATTTCGCAAATGCGACTCACCCTTCGTATTTGCGAAGGACCCCTTTATTGCAAATGCGAACGAAGCTTTGCATTTGCGAAGCTGCCTGTCCAGACCAGTCGGTGCAATTGCGACCAAAATATCGCAAATGTGATCCTCCACAAATAATGTGATGACCTCTTTGCATTTGTGATGTCTTCAGTCCCAGCTCACTTTCATATTTACAAGCATGATATAACAAATGTGAGGCTCGTAATTGCGATTAGGTTCTCGCAATAGCAAGACTTGCAACCTCACACGAGCAACTGCTTAGCTTCTGCAGTTCCAAACTCAACTAAAACACATCTGAAGCTCATCTTAACCCTTAGGGCTCCAATCCAAACATTCACACAAGTGTAATAACATCATATAAACTCGCCTGCTAACTCAAATCATCAAAATAACGTCTAGAATCACGAAACAATCATTAGAACTCAAAATTTTAAGCTTAAAAACAAAATTCCAATCTTTCACATAATGAGCCGAAAGGCCCTCTGGTCGCTCGGGACCCCCACCGAACATGCGTACAAGGCAAAAAATACCATACAAACCTACTAGAAGCGTCAAAATACCGATGCAAGGCCATTTAACAAAAATGTTGATCGTGGTCAACTATGGCCTCATTTTAAGTCAAGAATCACGTTTTCTTCAAAACTTCACATAAAAGTGATGTTTCGAACACCGAGATACATGATTGATGCTCAAACTTCACTTGTTGAAAAATCAAACACCGAGAGACATGACTGAGAATATATTTTTCATCCTCATCCAACAATAGTGATGTTTCATATCACGGTACATCTTCTGGACACCTAGGTGAATGGAATAGAGCGAACTATGAGCCTCCTCAAGGATCAAAACCCTTAACCCATCGACATTCAGAACACAAATCCGGCCTTGAAGCTACATAACGCCGTCATCTCCAATCACAACCTCCTTAGAACCACCCTATTGCATCGTGTTTTTAAACATCAACAAGTGAGGATCATCAAACAAGAGATCCTTGATACGCTCTAACAACAGTGATTGTGCTAAAATACAAGCAAGAACTCGGCTAGGCTTTGAAATATCCAACCTCACTAATCGATTGGCCAAGGCCTGAACATCCATGGCTAGTGGCCTCTCCACTGCCAGTAAATATGCCAAACTGTCCATGCTCTCTGCCTTCTTACTCAATGCATCAGCATTGTCGGTAAATATGCCAAACTGGCCATGCTCTCTGCCTTCCTACCCAATGCATTGGCCTACATTGGTCTTCGCTGAATGATATAGTATGGAGATATCATAATCCTTCAGTAGCTCTTACCATCTCTATTGCCGCAAATTAAGGTCCTTGTGCTTGAACAAGTGCTGGAGACATCAATGGTCAGTGTAGACCTCATATAGAACATCGTATAGATAGCTCCAAATCTTCAGCGCGTGAACAATGACTACCAACTCTAAATCATGCACCTGGTGATTCTTCTCATGAAACTTCAACTTACGAGATGCTTAGTTAATCACCCTACCATCATTCATCAACATTGCGGCAATACCAATATGCGATGCATCACAATACACAGCGTAAGATACCAAACTTGTAGGCAACACTAATAGTGGGGTTGTAGTCAATGCAGTCTTGAGCTTCTAAAAGCTCACCTCACACTCGTTGGACCATCTAAAAGGAGCACCCTTCTGTGTCGACTTGGTCAATGAGGTTGAGATAGATGAAAACCCCTCCACAAATCGGCGATAATACCCTGCCTAACCCAAGAAGCTCTGAATCTTTGTAGCCAATGTAGGTAAACTGCCTCAATCTTCTTTGGATCCACCTTGATTCCCTCATAAGATATAATATGCCCCAAAAATGCAACTGATTTTAACCATAACTCACACTACAAAAACATGGCATATAACTGACGATCCTTCAAAGTCTGAAGTGTGATATGTAGGTGCTGCCCATGCTCTTATCGTCTGCGAGAGTAAACAGAAATATCATCAATGAAGGCGATCACAAAGGAATCCAAATAGGGCTTGAACACCCGGGTTATCAAATACATAAAGGCTACTGGGGCATTGATCAAGCCAAATGACATCACTAAGAAGTCGTAGTGACCATAACGAGTCTAAGACGTTGTCTTAGAAAACACCTTGGAACCCTGAAGTTGATCAAATAATTAATCAATCCTCAACAACGGATACTTGTTCTTGATAGTAATCTTATTTAACTGCCTATAATATATGCACATCATCATCAATCTGTCAATTTTATTCACAAAAAACAACAGCGCACCCCAAGGCGAGACACTAGGTCTAATAAATCCCTGGTCAAGAAAATCCTGTAACTAGCCCTTCAATTCTTTTACCTCAACCGGAGCCATACGTTATGGCAGAATAGAGATAGGTTGAGTGCCCCAAACCAAGTCGATATCCCTGTCGGGTGGCATACTCGACAAATCTGTAGGAAACACTTCTGGAAACTCACTCACCTCCAGAATCAAACCAATGGAACGAACCTCCGTACTAGAATTATAGATATATGCCAAATATGCAAAACACCCCTTCTTGACCATACGTCGAGCCTTCACATATGAGATTACCCTGCGAGTGGAGTGACTAGGAGTCCTTCTCCACTCCAATCGAGGAAACCCCAGCATGGATAATGTCACAGTCTTGGCATGACAATCCAAGATAGCGTGATAAGGTGACAACCAGTCCATGACCAAAATCACATAGAAATTCATCATATTAAGTAATACAAGGTCAACCCTAGTCTCGTAGCTCCTAATAGTGACCAAAAAAGAACGATTGACCCGGTCCACCATAATAGAGTCCCCAATGGGTGTATACACTTAAACAGGAGTACTCAAAGAATCACGAGACATATGCAAATATCAAGCAAAATAGGATGAAACATACGAATAAGTAAAGCCCGAATAAAATAAAATTGATGCATCTTTCGGCAAACCGGAACAATACCTATGATAATCGCATAAAAAACTCTACCTCATGTCTAGCTGGAAATGCATAGAAAAGGGTTGAGCCCCACCAATCTGACATCCACCACTCGGACGGCCTCTCACTAGATGGCCTTTACCTCTAGCTTCTTGACCCTTACCCCTAGTTGATTGGAAAGGTGGCGGAGCAACCGGTGCCAAACCCATGGCACGAGTATCCTACTGTGGCATGCTGCTTTGTTACATGGGGAAACACCTCACGACGTGTCTCAGATCCTCATAAGTATAACAAGACCTCGGCTAATATGAATGTTGACCCAAGAAGTGACCCTGTCGACCTGAATAACGACCCTGATAAGTACTGTGGCTACCTGTCGAAGGTGCACTAACCAGAGTTGAAGGTGCATTGTACGCTAGTTTCTAGGGACGAGGTCCATAAGTATTGTGGCTACCTAAGGCACCATGTGATAACTGAAATCTTGACTGAATCATCCTGATTGAATGGCCTCTACAAAAAGAATCCATGCCTCGAGACGAGGCACCACTGAAACCACAAAATAGACGAGGCCTCTTCTCAGATGTTGCCTTTCTACCCTGGCCATGAATCCTCTCGATTCGACTAGCAATCTCCACAACCCTAGTAAAAGAAACATCATCCTCGATCTCTCTAGCCATTTGTAACCTAATGTCGTAAGTAAGTCCATCTATAATGTCACTCCCTAAACTCGGGGAGCGCGACCGACGCTAGATTGAGATAACCCGCCCGAGCAAGCATGTAAAATACCATCTGCCCGAACTTACTCAAGAATAACAGTAAAATCCAATTCATTAATTAAGATTTGAAGAGGATCAAGTAAACAACAACACTAATTCGTTATCAGTAGTTACATCTTATATAAGTTTCAAAATACATACTCTTTCATAGTTTGATGTGGAACGTGTGATAAATTTACAAAATTACTAGCTTGACATTCCCCACACCAACATACCACCCACACTATGCCTACAGAGCCTCTATTAGATACAAAAGAGTAAAATGATAGTGCCGGCAACAAGGCTCCAGCTATACCTCAAAATATTGTGATATAATGAAAAAAAGATACATGACCTCAACTGAAGTGGGGCTCACCAAGTCATCTAGGAAAAGAGTGTACTGCTATCACTGATCAGTGTCGCCTATTTTGGAACCACCTACATCCATTAAAGATGAAGCGCCCCCGGCAAAAAGGCACATTAGTACTGTCGAATAGCATTAGTATATATGACTAAACACTTTCTCAAGGGAACAAGCAGTAATGCAAGTAAGGACAATCATTGTATCAGTTAAAGCCTCAAACAATTAACAAATATTAAATTAGAGATAAGATAAGTTTTTAATTAAATTTCAAAAATTTAAGTTGGGACATCTTTGGTACCGGTATACCACTTTTCACAATTTCGAATTCGATTACCAACACAGTCACCACCATGTGTGCGGCATAGCGTCCGATCACGACCCGACCGGCTAGGCTGTGTCATGCGATACGTCAACAAAATCACATTTTCAATTACAATTTCTAACACAGTCACCGCAATGTGTGCGGCATGGCGTCGATCACGACTTGGTCGGCTAGGCCGTCTTATGTGAGACATCACTCTTTTCTATCAATCATCCTTTTTCATATCTCTTGCGCATCTCTTCATTTCATTGGCACTAATGGTCACAATTGTATTATTTCTCTTGGCCCATTGGCCATCTAACATATTTCACATTATGTGACTCGTATTTCATGTTTCGTATTTCATGACACCTTTTTACCTTCAACCATCATCATGGACTTTCCAACAACAAGGCATTTCTATTCAAGAAATTTAAGCACACATTTGAGAAAATAGGAGTCATAGGCATATTACGATTTCTTACACAATCTTTCATTAGCTTTCATTTGAAACACAACTTGAAGTTAAGGAATTTAGATATGCAACCCATACTTAGAACACATTCTCAAATAGCAGTACAACATAATAAGAGCATTTGAATTACATATTGATCACGGATGTCTTTCGACACCAACTTATCCGGGTAATCAATTCACAATGAGAACCTCGGGACTTACATGGATATTGTGGGGTTCAATTTTTAAGAGAAGAGTATAGCCAACATACCTCACTTGAGCTCCTTTAAACTCTAAAAAGTTCTGAAAATCTTAGCAACTTCAATCTATTTCATAAAAGTAACAAATTGAACAGAAAGTAGGAAGATGATCATGGTTCTAGCTCATTTGAGCATTTTATCAAGCGCTAGGTGTACATTAAGTTTTCAAGGTCCTTTTATGGAGGATTCCAGCATCCCACAACCCAATTTTTACTATTTTAGCTCAACAATCTCCCTACATCCCATGATCAAACATGCATGCAAAATCCCATACCCATAAGTTATCTTATTAATTGCAATTTCTAGTTAAATCTCAAAATTAAGAGTTAGGGTGTAGAATCTTACCTCAAGGATGAAGACCTAGTGTGCTTTCCTTGTTAATCTTCCAAGATTTGGCCAAAGATTTATGACAATGGCTAAGAATTCCTCTTCTAACTCTAGAACACATTCCTCTCTCTCTAAAATATAGTTTTATCTTTCTTAAATGACCCCAAATAGTGTTTTATGAGAAGGGGGTCGAGTTATAAAACCCCAAAAATGAAGCTCTGAAACGGGATCTGAAGTCGCTTATGCGATCGCATAATGCTTCTACGGTCCACGAAATGGGCCGCGAAATGGTCCTTCGGAACTGGGTTGGTCTGCACCACTATGCGACTGTTATGCGGTCTGCATGCCTATTCTCCGATCGCATAATGCGCCGAAGAACCTACCTGCGAAAAGTTTCCATGCTTGATCTGCAATTGGCGTGCGTCCCGCGAAATCATTTTTCAGTCACATAATTGGCTACGAAATGACATCCAAAAATTTCCCAAATGACGCATCGCACTACGGCCATTCTGCGGCCCGCAGAGGGATTCTATGGCCGCATAATGGGCCGCAGAAATGCCCTTTTCTACCAAATATTTCCTTCAACTCAGCAACACATTGTTCAACCCAAAAAGTCCTTACCGCTGTGAGCTTTCAAGACGCGAAGAATATCTACTATCATTAACGCATATGCCTACCTCGGCACCACGAAACCTTGGGTTTTAGGAAAATATTTATGGGCCTTACATATAAACCTCTGCACCCTCTCTATCTCCCTCTCTCTTTAGTGATCAACATAACTACATGGCAGAATAAATCCACAAATCTGGTCCATACTGTGTAATAGTGATACTACCATTCGGGATGTGCTCAAACTGACTACAGAAGTCCTCTCTCTGAGTGAAGGGGATGAACGTATCCAAGAATAGATGTGAGAACTGAGCCTAAGTGAGAGAAGGTGAACCTGCTAGTCTGCCCCGAACATACTCTTGCCACCACCTCTCGGCTGAGCCATTTATCTGAAACACTACAAAGTCAACTCCGTTGGACTCCACTATACCCATGTTGTGCAATGGCAACGGTCCAACAAATCCTAGGGGTCCTCAAAAGGTGTACCGCCAAAGTGGGTGGGAAAAAACTTGGTGAAATTGTCCAACCTCTTCAACCCTTCGGACGATATCGCGGGTCCCTCCCAAGAATCTGTAGCAATAATAGCCTGAACTGCTCCAACTAGTGGAACTATTGGAGTCTGATACCCGTGAGCCATTTGCTATGCAGTGTGAGTAGCGGGAGTTTGGGCTCCTCCCACAACCTGAGAAACGAATGGTGCCATAGGGAACACACCGGCCCACACTTTTTAGAAGGCTAACCAAGCGAACTAGGGCATCTTGAAGTACTAGGGTAGCAATGAACCCTTTTAGGACCTGAATTGGTCCTATTGATGCGGTCAGAATAGGGACCTCCTCTGTCTTCTTGATCAGAGGCTCGACAACAGCTATTGTTGTGCGTTCTCTAGGTTGAGCTCTACCTCTACCTCTTGTCCTACCTCGGGCCCGACCTCTACCCCTAGTAGTGGTTGCATCCTAGGGTTCCGACTCCTGATCCGCTACTGATGCAGTATGTGTCTTCACCATTTTTGAGAGAATAAGAATAGAATGAATCGAACTCAATGGTAGAATAAATCTGCACGATAGAGAAAGAAAGAAGGGGAATTTTCCTAAAGCCTTATAACCTCTATAACATAAGTACAGGCATCTATGTACCAGATCCTCAAGACTCTACTAAGCTTGCTCAAGACTTGTGAGACCTAGGCAACCTAGTGCTCTGATGCCAACTTATCACGGTCCAATTTCCCAACACATAATTCTCATAGCAAATAGACTCAATACTACCTTAATTCCCTCAAATTGAGGTTAATCAAGACACTTACCTCCTTATGCTACACGATCACAAATACACCATGTCTTTTCCTTTCGAACAAGCATCAAATGCCAACCGAATATAGCCAATTATCATTCAAACAATTCAAAACAAGCTTTAGAAACTATCCACGAATGAAAAAAGTTCAATTTCGACCATATTTGAAAAGGTTAAGAAAAGCTAACCCTATGCTTGCTTGGTCGAAATTCGAGATTCGGACCAAATCCCGATTACCCATTCACCCACGAGACCCATAATGTGATTATTTCAAAAACCCACCTCAATTTGAGTTCTAAATCTAAATTTTACAAAATCCCTAAATTCTACCCAATGCCCTTAATTTCTACCTTACAATTCATAGATTTGATGTTACCTGGAAAAGTAATTGAATTGATTGAAAACTAGTTAAAGTTTCTTACCAATGAATTTAAGAAGAAAATTCTCTTCAAAAATTGCCTCTAGAGAGCTAAGGATTGAAAAATGGTGTTAAATGAGTTAAGTCCCGATTTCCCTAAATTTTACCCAGTTGAATTTGCAAACAATTGATCGCAAAAGCGACCAGTGCAACAACCCACATATGTCAAAATGTGACTATCACGCCCAAAAATCGAGGGACGGGGTCGGCGCCTAACTGAATGAACCCGGTCAACTGAACCTGGTTTGCCTTTCCTACCCGACACGTTTCCCCGTGATTAAAGCATGCATTACTTATATAAAATAGCAATAGATAATCAAAAATGTGTATTCACAATCATAAAGTCCATTTTTCCTCTTTTAGCGTTTTAACATCAGATCTTCCCAAAACATACAAACTACATATAACATTCCCGACACAGGATCACGATTATGAGTAAGTACAACAACTACCCAAAATATATTTACAACCAACATAATGTCTACGGACACTACTAAAAATCCGGGAAAAAGCGACCAACAATTTGCGACCAAAAATGGTCTGTCAAGAAAAGCGACCAAAGTTGGTCGCTAAATTGGAGAAAATTATTAAAAAATAATTGTAAATACATTAGCGACCAAGTGTGGTCGCTATTTGATCGCTAATCTTTTCAAAATGTTGACCGGACTGGTCAGACCTTCTTGGTCAACGAAATGTTGAAATTAGCGACCAACATTGGTCGCTAAAGTGGGACCCAGATATTAATTTTTTAATAATTATATTATTATTTTAAAAAGTTATAAAATATAAATAAATAAAATTTAAATTTAGCGACCAAAGTTGGTCGCTAACGAGGTAGAGACCAACTTTGGTCGCTAATCGTGGACCCAGTTCTAACAATTAACAATTACATTATTATTTTAAATATTATATAAAATATAAAATAAATCTGATTTATACTTAGCGACCAACTGTGGTCGCTAAGTTTAATTTTTGGATAATTAGCGACCAAAGTTGGTCTCTTTTTTGGTCAACATTAGTCAAAAGTAAAAATCTCTTTTATATTTACTATATAAATAATATAAATGTAATTCGTTAACATTTTTGTAATACAAGAGATGAATACACTAAAATATTCTCTAACATGCTATATATGTAGTTAAAATTGTACAATGAAGCGTATTATATATATATATATATATATATATATATCTTATAACATATATATATATATATATCTTATTATAGTATATGTTAGTGTGTGTATGTATATAACATTCA
>MDKH01120208.1:0-45083 GCA_005239495.1 Nicotiana undulata
CAAGAACACAATACACAAACCTCCTAAAGTAGCTTCAAGTTGGAATCCAAGTTATTTAGCTTAACCCAACCCTCAATGGAAAAACAGCACCATAGAAGTGACCTAAGCTCATCCTAGTATTATCGTGTAGTTTATTATCCTAACAACTTAACCAACATACGAGCAAGATTAAGCACAATTAGTAGGCTGTTATACTCATCTTAACCAGTAGCAAAAACTTTAAATTTCAGAAAAACACAGCCCACAACTATCCTCGATGACAACACAACCTCAAAGAGGTGTTATTCTTCACTAGAACTACCTTTTGATGTTGAAATATGGTGTAATCCATTTGCAAGACTTTAAATAACCTAGGGTTGATATTAAAACCATAGAAGAGTATTTTACATAACATAAACCACTTAAAACAACATCCCACACGAGCTGGAACCACCCAAAAATCAGCAACAACAAGAAGAACAAGAAACTTACTAGCGCGACGGGATTCCCGACACTTGATTTGTGTTGTTTGCCCTTTGTTTGGGTCTTGGATCATGAGAGAACCTTGAGAGAGTGTTTTAAGGTGTATAGGGTCTGAATATACTGAAACTAAACGAGTTAAAACGGGGGTTGAGGCGTCTTATGTATATCAACATATCTAAACCGCCTATGTGGGTCCCATAGAGAGCTACTTGGCGCAGTCTCGCTAAAACACGAATATCTCTCTACTCCGACCTCGTATAGACGAACGGTTTAATGCGTTGGAATCTAGACTCATAGATCTTATATTTGGTAGGTAGAGCATCCAATAATTCCAAGTATATTGGGATAAAATAGAAGTTACATTTGACCTAAGTTTCAACACATTATGAATGTAACTTGTGAAGACCTTTGCCAACTTTTGTTCCACAACTTGCTTGACTTCAAAACGTAGAACACAACTATCATACAATAAAAATTAACTCATAGCATAACCTCCTTATCATGTAATGAACCATAGTCTCACCCTAAAGTACATGTTATAACATTCCCAACTCGTCGACTTTCGACGAAACTTATTTTCTTCAATTGGTTTAGCTTCTAAGCTTTCCAACCCTCTTGGTACTCGTTATTCATGATCTTAAATATTTGTAACCTCCAACGTAACATGATTAACTTACTTGATATTCCATCAAATAGAATCTTATTTCTGAGCTTACATCAATTGACTTACGATGTACTCTCACGTACGAAAACATGGGGTGTAACAGACTACATGTTTTACGCACTGTTATTTCTGGCTTACCTTAAATAATGTTATGAGTTTTTTTCCTTAATTAGTTGGTTGATTATTTCCATGTTTATGTGATCTAGTCTAATTCGATTTAAACCCCTCCCCTTTTCCCTTTTAAACAAGACTTAGAACTCGAAACTACTATCACTACTAAAACTCTATACTGTATACTATTATTCTATTCTGCTTTGATTCCTAGCCGGCTGGAAGCCAAGGCCAGAAATCTTCTTGTTGTTTGCTACTATTGATGATCATTATTGCATTACTTAGCTTCTTTTTGTTTCATCTGAACTAGTAAGTCATTGAAATTTCTCTACCATTTCAATTGTTCAAAATGCTACTGTTATTAGACTCATTTCTCTATGAGTTTTAGACATGTAAACTAGTTGATAAAACCTGTTTAATTATGTGCACTTAAGGCTATCTTTAAGTATATTTAATATCTTTCCCTAAAACTAGTTCATCATGTATCCCTTAGTTTGTTTTCAAATCTATAAACATGTTAGTCCACTGATTCTGGGCTCACCATGCAATTAGTTCTTACTGATACTTAATGTGCTGCTTGACTCATTACTGATCAATGAATTTCGTTTCTGTGACTTATGTTGATCTGAATTCTTTGCTGCTTTTTGAAGTATGTTAGGAATTAGTCCTTATCAGTTTATGACTTTGTCTATTTTCTCACCTGTTAGTTTCAAACTCATTAGTTTCAAAGTGTTTGTCTCTGTTTCTGTATGTGACTCTATCCCTAAGTATGATTCTCAGCCCTGTCCTGCACTCTTATGAATCCTAATTCCTTGTTGAATGAAGCCAAAGTAATCTATGTAATGTCCTTGGCCTTCTTGGTGTGAGCATTTCTCAGGGTTCCTATGAGACCCTCGTGAACTCTGACACACCAAGATTTGGTCTATAATTTTCCTTGAATTGGTTATGATCTTTTCACTCTAGTGTGAGTACTGTCTGGGGTTCGTGAAGCCCTTGAGAACTCTGGCACACTAGAGGACTGAGCTTGGTATACTTGTGCTTAAAATAGAAGTGAGTCAATCACTGTGGGGCTCTATGAACACTGGCTTTGGAGATGTTGTGGTTTGAAGGGCTTGGCCTATCCGGATGTTGTTTTTGGGCCTGCTGTAGGCTCCCTATCTGATTTTCACATTGATCTCAACCATGCTCGGGAAATCCTTTTCAAGTCTTCTCCAGGAAGATTGACTCTATACATTTTGTAACTTATTCATTTGATTCGGGTCTGTAATAATTATTTGTAATAACAATTGGGGGTGATAATAAAATTGGGCAATGGGTTTTATTTGATACTTTGGGGGTAGATAACATGCCTATATGCTTTACTTTGGCTATTTTTGTTAGATAACATGCCTATAGGTTTTACTTTGCGCCTAGAAATTATATGCTGAAAACTTGTCTAAATGATTATGTTTTCCATCGCATGTTAGATAACTTGCCTATAGGGATTTTATTCTGGCCCAAATAAATTCTGTGAATATCCTGTCTACTTTGCTTCGCATGATTGGATACCATGCCTATAGTAAATACAATAATCAAGCTTACATTGTAGCATATTTGTATCTGTTTTTGTAGAAATCATGGCTATAGGTTTAAGTTAATTATCACATTCTCCTAGCTAACATGCATGTCTATAATGGCAGTTTCAAAAGTAGAATACACGCTCATAGGGATAACTGTCATTTGTGCCAATACTAAAACTGGAATCTGCATAATGTCCTGCTAAATACCACTAGAAATCATGCCTATAGGAAATAACTAAATAATTCTGAGTACTTCTGTTGTCAACTGTCGAATAAGTCACATAGATGACCTGCCTATAGGTTCAAACGCTTTTAATTGAAATCGATAGGATATTACAAAATCACCTAGGAATTACTTTTCATAAACTGTCAGCATGTTTAAAATCCAGAATTACGTAGAAATTATGTCTATAGGATCCAACAGCCTTAACTGTTAAAACTGTCAACACGCCAACTGTTTGCGTGCATTTGCTGCCTTATGTGTGTAGTCTAAATTGAGCCTTTATCTGCTCTTGTATGAAAGTCCAACTTGTTTTGTATGTCGCTTAGTCTTACAATTTTGAGCAACTTAAGTTGAGTCTAGAACCCTCCAAAATAGAGGTCCCAATGCCTCCAGGACTAAAGGTAAGAGACGAGTAGGGCATGCATAGGACACGAGTTAGAATTGATTAGAGCGCCTTAGGTAATATAACTTAAAGATAGTAATCGAGTAGCAAGAGATGATAGTCTATGCCCGCTGAATATTATGAGTAACATCCCTTTCTTGGGGGATTTACGAAGTATTATTTATGTTGCATGGGGTGATCCTATAGGCTAAAAAACTTATGACCCCCATCCCTATTAAATAATTCCTTCACTTTCTTTATTAGACTAATTCACATAAGTTAAGTTCAGCCGAGACCCACCGTTGTGGATCTCGAGGAGTGCCTAACACCTTCTCCTCGAGGTAATTTGAGACCTAACCCGATCTTTGGTGATGCAACTAGTAAAACCTGAGTCATTTTCAATAGGTGCCCTAACGCACCTTAATCCGTTAGGTGGCGACTCTCTCAATAACCAATTCATTCCCTTCTCAAAAGGAGTTGTCAATGTCGGAATCCGATTTTGCGAGAAAAAAGGGGCGCGTTAGTGGGTACTTTGGTCATCAGTGTTCTTCCAGTGCCTACTTCAATGCCATTCCAGAGAGTTCATATCGCCCACAAGCTATTCAGGGTTCTTCCGGTGGGTATTCAGTCGATCAGGGTCAGACTTCAGGGCAGCAGCCCACCGCTTCGAGAGGTTTCTATGAATGCGGGGATCCTAGTCACATAAAGAGGCACTGCCCCAGACTTCGGGGCAAGGCGGTGTAGTAGGGTCAGTAGCCCATGACTACAGCTCTAGCAGCCGCACCAGCCGTCCGGTCGCCTAGAGGCGGAGGGCACGTGGGTAGAGGTCGTCTTAGAGGTGGAGGTCAGCAGGAATAGGCCAGCCAGGTGGTGTTCCAGCAAGTTTTTATGCTTTTTAGGCCAGACCAGATGTGGTGACCTTAGATGCCGTGATCGTAGGTATTATATCTATCTGCAGTAGGGATGTTTTAGTATTATTTGATCTAGGATCTACCTATTCGTATATGTCATCCTTGTTTTCTCACTTTCTGGATATTCCTCGTGAGGCCTTGGGTACTCCTATCTATGTGTCCACTTTTGTGGGCGATTCTGTTATTGTGGATCAGATCTATCAATCCTGTGTGGTTACATTCTGTGTATATGATACTAGGGCGGATCTTCTGTTGCTTGATATGATCGATTTTGAGGTCATCCCGGGCACGGACTGGCTATCTCCATATCATGCCATCCTTAATTGCCATTCCAAGACTGTTACCTTAGCGATGCCAGAGTTGCCGAGGTTGGAGTGGAAGGGTTCATCTGTTAGTACATATAGCCGGGTTATATATTTTATGAAGGTTTGACACATGGTCGAGAAGGGGTTCTTGGCCTATCTAGCCTATGTTTGGGATACTACATTAGAGTCTCCGATGATTGATTCAGTGCCATCAGTGCGGGAGTTCGCCGATGTGTTTCCTTCTGACCTTCCAGACATGCCACCAGATCGTGATATTGATTTCTGTATTGACTTGGTCCCAGGAACTCAACCTATATTTATACCATCGTACCGTATGGCTTCGACAGAATTGAAGGAGTTGAAGGAACAACTTGAGAAGTTGCTAGCAAAAGGGTTCGTCAGACCGAGTGTATCACCTTGGGGTGCACTACTATTATTTTTGAAGAAGAAAGATGGGACCATGCAGATGTGCATTGATTACCGCCAGTTGAACAAAGTCACCATTAAGAACAAGTACTTGTTGACACATAGTGATTATTTGTTTGACTAGTTGCAGGGTGCTAGGGTGTTTTCTAAGATTGACTTGAAATCGGGGTACCATCAGTTGAAGATTCGGGACTCAGATGTTCCGAAGACTGCCTTCCGTACTAGATATGGCCATTAAGAGTTTCTAGTGATGTCTTTCGGCTTGACTAACTCCCCAACGACATTTATGGATTTGATGAACCGGGTGTTCATGCCTTATATCGATTCTTTTGTTATTGTCTTCATTGATGACATCTTGATTTACTCACGTAGCATGGAGGAGCACGAGCAACATTTGAGAGTGGTGCTTCAGACCTTGAGGGAACATATTCTTTATGCTAAGTTCTCCAAGTATGAGTTTTGGTTGGATTCCTTGGCATTCTTGGGGCATGTGGTATCAGGTGAGGGTATTAAGGTGGATCCCAAGAAGATTGAGGCGGTTTAGAGCTGGCCTTGTCCTACTTCGCCAATCGAGATCAGAAGTTTCTTGGCGTTAGCAGGTTATTATCGCTAATTGATGGAGGGCTTCTCATCCATTGCAACACCATTGACTAGATTGACCCAGAAGAGTGCTCAGTTTCGTTGGTCCGATGATTGTGAGGCGAGCTTCCATAAGCTCAAGACATCTTTGACCATAACACCAGTCCTTGTGTTGCCTTCCGGTTCGGGGATGTATACTGTATGTTGCGATGCTTCATGCGTTGGTTTGGGTTGTGTATTGATGTAGGAGGGGCGAGTTATTGCATATGCTTCACGTAAGCTAAAGCCCCTTGAGAAGAATTATCATGTGCACGACTTGGAGTTGGTCGCGATTGTTCATGCTCTTAAGATTTGGAGGCATTATCTATATGGGGTGTCTTGTGAGGTTTACACTGATCATCGCAATCTGCAACATTTGTTCAAGCAAAGGGATCTTAATTTAAGGCAACGTAGATGGATTGAGCTACTGAAGGATTATGACATCACCATTCTTTATCATTCGGGAAAGGCGAATGTAGCCTCAAATGCCTTGAGCAGGAAGGCATAGAGTATGGTAGCTTGGCATTCATTTCAGCAGAGGAGAGGCCACTAGCCTTGGACATTCATTCCTTGGCTAACAAACTTGTGAGGTTGGACATTTCATAGCCCAACTGAGTTCTTGCTTGCGTCGTTTCCCAGTCTTCGCTATTGGAGCAGATCAAGGCTCGATATTTTGATGATCCGCACCTGTTGGTTCTCAGAGAGAAGGTACTACAAGGTAGTGCCAAGGAGGTTTCTATTGGAAAGGATGGTGTTCTGCGACTCCAGGGTCATCTATGTGTTCCTAATGTCGATGTCCCGAGGGAGAGGATCCTAGAGGAGGCAAACAGTTCTCGATATTCCATTCACCCAGGTGCTACGAAGATGTACTGGGACCTGAAGCAACATTATTGGTGGCGGTGGATGAAGAAAGACATAGTTGAGTATGTGGAGAGATGCCTAAATTGCCAGCAGGTTAAGTATGAGCACCAAAGTCCAGGAGGCCTACTCCAGCAGATGACCATACCTGAGTGGAAGTGGGAGCGCATCACTATGGACTTCTTAGTTGGGTTGCCGCGGACTTTGCGAAAGTTTGATGCAGTTTGGGTCATTATAGACAGATTGACCAAGTTGCCACACTTCATTCCGGTAATGACAACGTATTCTTCAGAGAGATTGGCCCAGATTTATATCCAGGAGATAGTTCGACTGCATGGTGTGCCTATTTCCATCATCTCAGACAGAGGTCCTCAGTTAACTTCACATTTCTAGAAGCAGTACAGAGTGAATTGGGGACCTATGTAGAGCTCAATTTAGCATTCCATCAGCAAACTCACGGTCAGTCGGAGCGGACAGTGCAGATATTGAAGGACATGCTCAGAGCATGTATTATTGACTTTGGAGGGCAGTGAGATCGATTCTTGCCTTTGGCCGAGTTTGCTTACAACAACAGCTGCCAGTCTAGCATCTAGATGGCTCCATTCGAGCCTATATATGGTCGGCGATGTCATTCTCCCATTGGTTAGTTTGAGACCGAAGAGGCTAGGTTGTATGGTACTGACTTGGTGCAGGATGCCTTGGAAAAGGTAAATTTGATTTAGGAGCGGCTTCGCACAACACAGTACCGACAGAAGAGTTATGCGGATCAGAAGACGCGTGAATTATCATTCATGGTGGCGAGAAGGTTCTCTTGAAAGTCTCGCCGATGAAGGGGATCATGAGGTTTGGGAAGAAGGGCAAGTTGAGCCTAAGGTTTATAGGCCCATTTGAGGTGTTGAGGCAAGTTGGGGTGGTTGCTTATGAGCTTGATTTGCCTCCCAGTCTATTGGAAGTTCAATCTGTTTTCCACGAGTCGATGATCCGGATGTATCATCCCGACTTGTCACATGTGTTAGACTTCAGCACGATCCAAATAGATGAGAGTATGGGTTATGAAGAGGAGCCAATTTCCATTGTTGATAGGTAGGATAGCTAGTTGAGGTCAAAGAGGATCTCCGCGGTGAAGGTCCAGTGGAGGGGCCAACCAGTTGAGGAGGCGACTTGGGAGTCTGTGGAGGACATGCGTAGCAGATATGCTCACTTGTTCAGCACTTCAGGTAACCCATTCGAGGACGAACATTTGTATACAAAGTGGAGAATATAACGACCCGACTGATCGTTTTTCTTTCTAGAACTCCGCTCTCCTAAATAATACTCCCCGTATGTTCTTTTACTATTTTATGACTTGCGGGGATGGTTAGTTTGAGATTTGGAAGGGTTCAGGTTTAAATCGGAATAATTGGTTCCTTAAGTTAGCCTAAAAAGCTAAGTTTGACTTCAGTCAATATTTTGAGTAAACGACCTCAGAATCGGGATTTGACGATTTCAATAGGCTCGTATGATGATTTCGGACTTGGACATATGCTCGGTTCGAGTTTTGGATGACCCGAGAGCGTTTCGTCGCCTAATATCAAAAGTTGGTTCTTGAAGTTCTTTAAATTTTATTTGGAGTGCGTTTTGGTGTTATCAAGGTCCAAACGGAATTCCGAGACCGAGAATAGTTCCATAATGTCATTTAAGACTTGCACGCAAAATTTGGTGTCGACTCGACTAGTCTAAATACGTTTCAGCGCATTTTGAGTGAATAGAAGAACTTGAAGTTCATATGTTTGATCCAATTCGTTTTGGGGTGAGATTCTTTGTTTTAATGTTGTTTCGGGCGTTTTGAGAGTTCGAGCGAGTCCATTTTATGATTCTAAACTTGTTGGTATGTTTGGACCGGGCCTCGGGGACCCCGGGTTCCATTTGGATGGTGCACGAATTGAGTTTGAAACTCAGTAGCGATGTTGGTGCATCAGTTATGGTGTGCTCGCACCTGCAAGCTTTGGGTCGCATGTGCGAGCCCTTGACTGCAGAAACGGTCTAGCCATCGTAGAAGCGGAAGACGGACCACACCTGCGGAGGCGCAAGTGCAAAGGAAGTCATCGCATATGCGAGCAGTGTCACAAGTGCGCACCTTTTGCTGCTGGTGCAATCGCCTGAGCACAGAAGCGAGAGGAGGCAGCCTGGCCTTGGTCCGCACCTGCGAGATTTGGTCCGCATAAGCGGAATCGCAGGTGAGGCAGTGGCTCCGCGGTGCGAAAATCGCAGAAGGAAGACCACTTCATTTAATACGGGACTTAGTCATTTTTGCTAATTTCTTACACTTCTTGGGGGCGATTGTAACGACCCGGTCTGTCGTTACGTAGCACCTGCATTTTTATTTACTGTTATTGACTGGTCATAGGTTTGTTGTACTGTTATTGATGTGTTAGAGTTGGTAGGCTTGAAATCGGAACGGTTGCAGTGAGAGTTTAGTCACTCAATCTTTAAAAATGGCCTTATAGTTGGAAAAGTCAACTGAGGGTTGACTTATTTGTCAACGACCTCGGAATGAGGATTTTATGGCTCGGATAACTTAGTTAGGTGATTTGGGACTTAGGAGTGTGTTCCGAATATTTTTGTGATGTCCGGTGTAGAATTAGGCTTGAATTGGCGAAAGTTAGTTTTTGGTGATTTCCGGTCGGCAGTGGAAAATAGGCTATCGGGGTCGGAATGGAATTCCGGAAGTTGGAACAGGTTCGTAATTCATTTTGGATATGTTTGCAAAATTTCAGGTCAATCGGAGTTGTTTTGGATAGTTTCGGCATCGTTGGTGGATTTTTAGAAATATCAAAGTTCTTAGGCTTGAATCCGATGTTCTTTTGGTGTTTCGATGTTAGTTTTGGTGTTCCGAGGGTGCAACTAAGTTTTAATGATCATGTGTGATGTGTTGGTATAATTGGTTGGGGTCTCGAGGGGCTCGGGATTGATTTCGGGTGGTTAACGGACACTTCCGGACTTGAAACATCTGCTGTTTTGCTGGTGTGTTGCAGGGTGTAAATTCCTTTATGCGATCGCAGGGTTTCATATGCGATCGCATAGGTCTGTTGGTGAGGCCCTAGAATTTTTCTGTGTATCGCACTCGAAGAGCTGCGATCGCGGAGTAGAGGGAGTGCAAGCTCTGCGATCGCGTAGGAGGGGGTGCGATCGCACAGGGGTCTTGGCGCGTGGGGGAAAGGGTAGCTGGTGCACTGTGCGATCGCATGCACAGTGCTGCGATCGCGTGAGCGAGTGGAGAAGACCCTGTGCGAACGCGCCTGGGAGCGTGCGAACGCACAGGGTATTTTATTAAAAATCTGGGCAGAATATAATTAAACCCTCCGGGACCATTAGACCTTTTAACACCATTTTTGAACGGGAAAAGAGCTTGGAGGCGATTTTGAAGAGAGGAAATCAGTTCTCTTCATAGAGGTAAGTATTTTGGACCCTTAAACCCGATTGTAGGTGATTAAATACCTTAATATCAGTGTTTAATTCATGAAAATGAGTAGAAAAAGATGGGGTTAGAGGGGTCAAACGAACTCCGATTTTAGCGTTCTTTATATGTACGGACCCGTGAGATGATGAAGAACATTTTGGTATAAAATCTGTCGAGTTCCGAGACGCGGGCCCGAGGGTCAGGTTTTGGCTAATTTCGGATTTTGAGCTAAAATTGGTATTTTTCAATTGGAATTCATTCCTTAAGCATAATTTGATGATAAAGGTCTGATCTTTATAGATTTGGAGCGCTCGGAAGTTAATTTGAGAGGCAAGCGAGTTGCAGAGTAGCTTTTCGGGCTAGTTTGAGGTAAGTAATGTCTTTAAATCCTGTCCTAAGGGTATGAAACCCTGGACTTTGCATCCTTTCACGGATTTGGAGTGACGCACACACTGGATGACGAGTGTGGGGCGTGCACGAATTGGAAATTTGAAAAAATTTACCTTTTTAGGCAACTATTGAGTTGCGAAACGGGTTTTAAAGCTTATTTCCTATAGTACTACTATGATTTGATATACTTGGGCTGTAAGCCATGTTTGAGGCCTAGTGCCGATCTGTCTTAACCCATTGGGGGCTGTTTTACTGATATTCTCACTACTTTGAAACTATGATTTTACACTCAGTCTTTCTTGTGAAACTGTTGACACTCTTAAATTATGATATTACTATTTCTAAAAATGAAATACTATTTTGGGTCAAAAACCCCGTTTTATTCATGGACCGAGTGGCATGCTGAGAGTGTCTGACTGAGTGTGGCCGAGGGCCAATGTTGTGAGGATGTTATGATATGAGATAGGCCGAGTGCTTGAGAGTGATTTATGCCATGATATGGCTTGTTTATAGCGCTCGGGCTGTAGGATCCCCTCCGGAGTCTGTACACACCCCCAGTGAGCGCAGGTAACTATTGAGTGCGAGTGATGCCCGCAGGGCTGATACTGAGTGGCTGTGAGGTTGCCTGCTGGGCTGATACTGAGTGACTATGAGGTTACCTGCTGTGCTGATACTGCGTGATGGTGAGGTGCTGATGGAAATGTTATGAGATATTATTATGGCCCGAGGGGCAGTGTTATGATGATTTTACTGAGTTTTTGACTATGATTCACTTCATTTTTCAAACTGATTTTACTGAGAGTTTTACTGAGATATATTGAAAATATACTTGTTACAAAGGAGTTTCTGGAAATTGGTTTTCGAACTTATGTATACTGTATTGAGACTTGGTGTTTTACTGTTTTGTGGATTGGTGTTTGTGTTGTGTGTTTCTTATTTCTCAGACTGTGATTTATTTTCATTACTACTGAGTTGGCATACTCATCATTACTCCCTGCACCCCTGTGTGCAGATCCAGGTACTAGTGCTGAGCAGTAGCCACCTTCGTTCGTTAGCAGCAGCTTTACGGGATTTCGAGGTAGCTGTCCAACGTCCGCAGCTTCTCCATTCCCCTTCCTTTATTAGTATTAGTATTTTTATTTCATAGACATTGTTTAAGACATTAGCAGAGTTAGTTTTATTTACTAGATGCTCGTGACCATGTTGACTCCAGTCTTGGGAGGTTTGATTAGACTGTTAGATCATTATTGGGGCGTAAAGACTAAATAAAATTATTTATACTTTGTTTGCTGTTTGTTATTGATTTGTGAAATATTATAATAGAACGAATGGGTAGTTGTGTGATGGTTGGCTAGCCTAGTTCTATGATAGGCGCCATCACGACCTGTTAGGATTTGGGGTCGTGATAGTGATTTTGGAGCTGGTTAGAGAGGGATTTTCACCAACTAATTGAGTTAAGTAATTCCTACCAAATGTGAGTTAAATACATAGCTTATGGGTTGATCATAACATGTAAATTAGTGGAAATCATGGGTTTAGATGAAAAACCTAGGGTTTAATAAAAATGGGATTTTACAACGAAAATGGCTATGTAACTTAGTGAAAATTATATATTATGCTTCTAAGGTTATGGGTAACAATTTTCTTCAAATATTTCCGGAATCCGGGCATGTGGGCCTGGGGGTGAATTTTAGGAATCTTGCATTTAAGGTTGGATAATCACTTTAATAGAGGGGATATGAGCTTTTGAGCATAAATTGATTAATTTATTTAATGTTTGACTAGTTTCGAGTCGTTTGGCACCCAAATTGGAGGTTTGAGCACGTTCTTGAATCGGAAAGTGGGCTTTGAGACGAGGTAACCCTTAGGTGAACTTAAATCATAATATGCTTCTATTTGTGGGGGCTACTCACGCACGATGTGACGAGAGTCCTTGCGTAGCTACTATTCATGCTTATGTCCGGGTAGATTTGGCCTACAACATAATTTGTTGATATTGTTGCTTGATTATGTTTACTACTTGTTGGTTTTAAAGTGGAGGATGAGGATTTCAATATTTTAAGGTTACAAGTTGAATTTCCTAGTTCAAAAAGATATCAAGGAATATTTATATAAATTGAGAACATCTATTTTCAACCGCTTTGCAAATATGTTCCGCGAGCAGGGTAAATTTTATACTACTCTCATGGGAGCGGGCCATTCGCCTCGGCAGGATTTATTGATATGTTATATGGTTCGGGCCTTTCGACCCTCGGCAGTGCACAATATATTATTATGTATATTTGGATCGGAGATACCTGAATCATTTTTTTTACATTTAATAATGTTTCGCGGACTTTAAAGGTGAAAGGAATAGATGAGAGAAATGAATTACTTCTTACTTGAAAGAAGGATTTGCTTACTTACTTCTTGTTTGAGATCTATTACCATTGTATATTACATGCTTAATTAGAAATCATATTATTTTGTTTTTGGTCCTTAGTAAGTGTCGAAGTTGACCCCTCGTCACTACTTTTTGAGGTTAGACTAGATACTTACTAGGTACATGTTGTTTATGTACTCACGCTATACTTCTGCACTTGATGTGCAGGGATCTGAGGCAGGTGCATCTGGTTACCTGTCTTGCACGCACACCTGACTTCTAGCTCAAGACTATATAGTGAGCTGCCTTTCCGAGCCGTTCAGTAGCAGCCGGAGTCTCTCCTTTGGATTTATATTTTTGTCTATTTCCTTCAAACAGTAGACTAGTATTCTTTTTGTATATTCTACTATAATGCCCACATACTTGTGACACCAGGTCTTTGCACACACACTAGTAGACTATGATTTAGGGTTTATTGTATCGACTTCGATTTTGCACTCATTTGCTTTTGCTTAATTATTTTATAGTTGTACATTTCTAAAAAAAATTACCAATGAGGAACATTATTCAATTTTCAAACCTATTAAAAGTGGAAACCACTAGATTTATCAGTGTTGGCTCGCCTAACGACGGTGTTTGGCGCCATCACTGTATTAGTAAAAATAAATACTATACGTGAAATTAATCAAGTGGTTGATATGGCAAGCCACGTGGTTTAATTGAAGAATGACAGCTGGAAGAGAATTTATGAAGAGATACGAAGTAAGCAGCTACGGGATAAACACCCACGAAATGACTAGAAATGGGCACTCGAGTCTATTCAAAAAGCTGAGAGACACAGTCAAAATGAACCAAGGTAGAAAAGAGGGCAGATTCATAGATCTTTAATCAATGAGTTCAAACATTATAGAATCTTCATGAAACAGTTACGATTACCCATTATAACGTATCATTAATGATATAAATACTCATTAATGTTCAATCATAAAGAGGGGTAGACGTTGTACTTGAAGCTCCCTATAAAAGGGAAAGAAATATTATATGTATAGACACGTTCTGATCACTATTGGAATATACTTTACACTCTTGTGCTCTCTATTAATTTCCTTTATTGTTTTAGCTAATTTTCCTAATTATTAGTAATTCGAGTACTTCTTAAAATAAGCTTTGACTAAGAATACGATTCTTTGGTTAAACAAATTGGTTCCGTTACCGGGAATCTGATAATCCTTTCTTACTTTCCAATTTTTTTTGACTAAATCATGTCAAACGTCAACGACAACAACCAACAGACAACAGGTTCTCCGGTTCCATCGCCTCAAGGAACCCCACGTGGTTCCAGGGAACCAACCCCAGAGAGATCCACAACTCTAAACAATGACCAACTTGGGAATGAGCAAACATGAGAACAAGACTCTATGAAGCAAATAGTTGCAGAATATGTGAATGAAGCTCTCCAGGCTTTCGTGATGGGGCTACCAACTATACCGCCAATGCCTCCTCCAAATAATACTGCAACTGTGGAAAATCCACACTCAGGACTGGCTAATTATGGAAGTGGAGGCGCTCCTAACGAATTACTCGAAGGGAGACCATGTATGACTAGTAATTATGACTTACAATCTTTAATACTAACATTGCAGAAACATGTGAAGGAGAAAAACAACCGTATTGAACAAATACCTGGCGTATCACCTGTCATCAAAGGGATTGATATTGACAAATATTCTCAACAACCATGGAAACCAAGTGCTGCACCATTACCAATTCCCAAAAAATTCAAAATGCCTGATATACCAAAATATGACGGGACAACTGATCCACACGACCATGTCACTGCATTCACCACGGGAGTAAAAGGAAACGACTTAACCAAGCAGGAGATCAAATCTGTGCTGGTCAAAAAGATTGGGGAGACTCTTACAAAAGGAGCACTAACGTGGTATTCTCTCTAACTTGAAAATTCTATTTACTCTTTTGCTGAGCTTGCAGACCAGTTCATAAAAGCACATTTAGGTGCGCAAAAAGTAGAAAAAAGAATGGAAGACATATTCAAGGTAAAACAGGGAGATATAGAGTTGCTTCGAGAATTTGTAGACAGATCCCAACAAGAAAGGATGTTTTTACCCAGAGTACCTGACAACTGGGAAGCTATGGCATTCACGAGCAATTTGAACGAGAAAAGCTCTAAAGCTACGAGGAGGCTCAAAGAGAGCCTGCGGGAATTCCCAGCCACGACATGGAGTGATGTTTATAATAGGTACAGTACCAAATTACGAATCGAAGAGGATACCATAGCTCAAACTAGGGAAGAAGAAAGAACGAGTTCAAGGCAATTAGAATCAGAAAAGAGAACTGGTAAAAATAGGTACGAACAATACATGGGACCTTCAGGACGGGAAACTCGTCCCAACTTTGAAAACGCACGGCCAGATTGCGGACCATCAAATAGAGACTCAAGTTAATCATCGTCAAGATTCGGAAAGGATCGAGATGAACGTAGCAGAAGTAATAACACAAATACGAGAATCGGAGACTATAACTTCAATGTAAGTATTTCAGAGCTAATTGTTGTTCTGAGAAACATGAGAGATAAAGTTTGATGGCCTAAAGAGATGAGATCAAATCCAAATGATGGAACCTAGACTTCTGGTGCGAATTCCACAATGATCACGGGCACAGAACATCAGACTGCAGATTATTACAAGGTGAGGTAGAACATTTATTGAAACAGGGCTATCTAACAGAGTTGTTTAGTGAAAAAGGAAAGCATGCATATATGAAGAACAAACATGAGCCCCCAAAACCACCATCTCCAAAGAGAACAGTGAATGTGATAAATGGCGGAGAAGAGGTTAATTGCGTAACCTACACTACAGCAAGAAAAATGACGAAGTTCACAACAACTCACAGGAAGCGAACTCGTGAAACCTTGGAAGACGATAGAATAACATTTGACGATGCAGATGCTGATGGGCTAATGGTTCCTCAAAATGATGCGCTGGTAATATCTCTGCTTATTCATGACACTAATGTGAAACGAGTATTGATTGATCCAGGTAGCTCGGTGAATATTATTCTATTAAAAGTCGTGGAAGAGATGCCGATGGGAGATCGTGTAATACCAAAAGCGCATTCCCTATCTGGATTCGATAACTCAACTGTCATTACAAAGGGAGAATTTGAGTTAAATACTTACACAGAGGAGGTCATCAAAGAAAAAAAATTCAAGTCATTGATACAGATATGGCCTATAATGTAATTATGGGAAGGCCATGGATTCATGACATGGACGTTGTACCGTCCTCACTGCATCAGGTTATCAAATTCCCTTCAAAATGGGGTATTCAGCAGATTCGAGGAGATCAACAAATTTTGAGGAATATCAACTCAGTGATACACTCGAGTAAAAAAGATGCGGAAATAGAACTAAAAGATGCGGGAGCAGCTCAAACAGATACGGGAGTAAATGATAAAGATATGGTAAATCAAATCTCAATAGAGGTTGCATCAAAGCAGACAGACGTGGATTCCAGACCAGATGTTATTCAGGATCCAGAAGAAAATGATAACATAAAAACAACAACTGAGGAACTCGAAGCTATTCCATTATTCGAACAAAGTCCAGAACAAAGAATACATATCGGAGCAAGTCTAAAACCAGTCAGAAGAGGTAAGTTGATTGAATATTTAAAATCTAACGTAGATTGTTTTGCATGGTCCCATTCATATATGACAGGTATACCTCCAGAAGTGATGACTCATAAATTAAATGAGGACCCATCATTCGTACCTGTTAAACAAAAGAAGAGGAAGCAGGGATCGTTCAAAAATCAAGTGATCGATGAAGAGGTACAGAAACGTTTAAAACTCGGTTCAATACGCGAGATCCAATTGGTCTAATACTGTGGTAGTACCTAAAAAGAACGGTAAATAGAGAGTCTGTGTACATTACACTGATTTAAACAAAGCATGTCTAAAGGATTCATTTCCTTTATCGCATATAGATCAAATGATTGATATTACTGTAGATCACGAATTATTAAGCTTTCTAGATGCATATTCTGGTTATAATCAGATAAAAATGGACCCCTTAGACGAGGAAAAAACTTCCTTTATTACAAACATGGGGACTTACTGTTACAAAGTTATGCCCTTTGGCTTGAAAAATGGTGGAGCCACATACCAAAGGCTGGTGACCAAGATGTTCCAAGAACATCTGTGGAAAACAATGGAAGTTTACATAGATGATATGTTGTTCAAGTCAACACAAGCCGAAGAACATTTACAACATCTTTCAACGACATTCGAGATCCTCCGCAGGTATAATATGAAACTAAATCCAGAAAAATGCGCCTTTGACGTTGAATCAGGTAAGTTTTTGGGTTTTCTCGTATCTAATAAAGGCATTGAAGTAAATCCTGCTCAAATTAAAGTTATTGAAGAAATACCTTATGTGCTCACAAGTGAAAAAGAGGTTCAAAGATTTACAGGTAGGATTGCAGCTTTAGGAAGATTTATTTCGAGATCTTCATAGAAGAGTTTTAAATTTTTTTCAGTGTTAAAGAAGCAGAATCAGTTCTAGTAGACTGAAGAATGCCAACAAGCCCTCAAAAATTTGAAGGCTTATCTATCAAATCCTACCTTATTATCCAAGCCAAGGGACGGAGAAAGACTGTACGTCTATCTTGCTGTTGCAGAAGTAGCTGTAAGTGCAGTCTTAGTAATGGGAGACAAAGGTAAGAAATCTCCCATTTATTATGTAAGTAAATCCTTGTTGGATGCTGAAACTAGATACCCTCATCTAGAAAAGCTAGCTTTAGCCTTAGCTATGACGGGTAGGAAATTGAGACCATATTTTCGATGTCATCCAATTTATATCGTAACTTCATATCCATTAAAAAATATTCTGCATAAACAAGAATTGTCAGGCAGATTGGCCAAGTGGGCAATAGAGTTAAGCGAATATGATATTATTTATCAACCTAGGACAACAATAAAGTCTCAGGTTTTAGCAGATTGTCGCAGGTTTTAATACCAATATAATTCCCGAAGTAGAAAAGGAATTACAGATTTTTACCGGAGCTAATCCAGGAACATGAACTTTATTTATTGACGGTTCTTCTAATGTTAAAGGGGTCGATTTGGGAATTGTCTTGATACCACCTTTAGGTGAAATAATAAGGCAAGCGATTAAATATTACCCTATTACTAACAATGAGGCAGAGTATGAAGTTGTCATTGCAGGTCTGGAACTAGCACGAGAACTCTCTATATATTGCAAATCGTGATCAAAAGTGACTCTCAATTGGTGGTAAATCAGATGTAGGGGACTTACACCGCTAGAGAGGCTCGAATGCATCAATATCTGGAAAAGGCACGAGAACTGGTCAGGCAGTTTCAATCGTGGAAAATTGAGCAAATACCTAGAGAAGAAAACGCAGAAGCAGATGCGTTAGCTAACCTTGCTTCACTAGCAGAAGTAACGAGTGAAGAAAATGCTATTGTAATACATTTATTTCATTCAGCACTCGACCAGGATAAACACGAGGTAACATTCAATAATTTAACCTGGGATTGGATAAATGAAATTGTAAATTTTTTGCAGTATTGGATCGTACCTGAAGACGAGAAAGAGTCTCAAGCACTTCGATGGAAAGCCGCTCGGTACTGTTTGATTCGAGACAATTTATATCGCAAAATGTTTGGTGGTCCTTTAGCAAGGTGCCTCGGACCTAATCAAACTAAGTACGTGATGAAAGAAGTGCATGAAATGCATTGTGGAAATCACTCAGGTGGAAGGTCTTTAGTTAAGACTTTAATCAGGGTAGGGTACTACTGGCCTAAAATGGAAGAAGATGCGGAAAAGTTTGTAGCGAAATGCGATAAATGTCAACGTTATGCTAACAATATGCATCGACCCGCGGAATTATTACATCCGGTTATATCCCTATGGCCATTTGTGTAGTAGGGAATGGATATAGTAGGACCCTTACCACAAGCCAAAGGAAAGGTACGGTTTTTACTAGTACTAACAGATTATTTTTCGAAATGGGTAGAAGAAGGTGCTTTCAAACAGGTACGAGAGAAAGAGGTGAAGAATTTTATTTGGTGAAATATCATATGTCAGTTTGGAGTCCCAAAAAAGATCGTATGTGATAATGGCCCGAAATTTATAGGCTCGTAAATCACAGAATTCTTCCATAGTTGGCAAATCAAACGTATCACCTCTTCACCTTATAACCCTGTGGCTAATGGACAAGTTGAGTCATCATCATCAATAATTTGAAAATGAGACTAGAGAAGTCAAAAGGAAGTTGGCCTGAAGTGTTACCAGGAGTGTTATGGGCTTATAGGACTACAACAAAAATAGCCACGGGAGAAACTCCATGCGCACCTGTCTACTGTTCAGAGGCTTTAATACCAGTAAAAATTGGTGAACCAAGCACGAGATTCACATTAGCAACAAAAGAGTCAAACAATGACGAACTAAGAACAAATCTAGATTTACTTGTGCAAAGGAGTGAGGCCGCTTTAATTTGCATGGTAGCACAAAAGCAGATTATAGACCGGTACTACAACAGAAAAGCTCACCTAAGATATTTCAAAATTGGGTACTTTGTTCATAAAAAAGTTTTCCAATCAACAAAAGTTGCTGGAGCAGATAAGTTAAATCCAAATTGGGAAGAACCCTATGAAATGCGGGGCATTGCTGGTAAAGGTGCCTATGAGTTGCAAACATGGATGGAAAGGTCTTACACTCAAGTTGGAATGTTGTTCATTTGAATAAGTACTATTTTTAAGAAAAGGAAGTACCCACGGTCAGGTATCATTGCATACGCTTTTATTTAGTACAGTTAAAATTATACTAACAATTTTAGATGATAGGCAAAAGCTAACCCATACCAAATGATGATATTAGACTTGAAAAGACTCGCGGAAGTAACTTGATTCCCGGTCTAGGGTTACAACCTTTCTGATGGAAATTTCAAAGGGTTAAGCAGTCATTATCTAAACTATATACCTTCGAGTCCCGTATGTTTTTCCTTTTCAGGAAAGGACCGCAAGGAAGGAATAGTCAAGTGCTCGAGATTTCATACTTCAAAGCTCAAACACTTAGGGGGCTATATAATATGAAAGGCAAAGAAGACTAGAAAAAGTCAGAATTCAAGCCTAAAGGTCTACTTTACACAAATCGAAAGTTAAGAGCGAAGTCAAAGAGCTAAAAATGCAAGCCTGGTTCAGAAACCTACAAAGAACATATTCGTGAATGTAAACGAATGTTTAGGTCAAAGGCAATATTTAGTCATGGGTTGAAATTTATACCCTTGTATTTATTCAAATCTGTTGTAAAAAAAACCAGTTACGAAAGAGTCATAGATGATACTCGGACACATGTAAAGTATAACGAAAGTTCGAATAAAAACTTTCTTCAAAACAATACTCAAAGGAACATGTATTCCTATTTCGTTTTTGTATATTTACACCATTATGAAGTTGAGACGTCTTCTTCATTAAGTGTCGTTCATAAAAGGGCTTTCTTTTATAGATCGTGTTTATTCCAAAAGAACACGAAAAATCAAAGCATTTTTATCCAAACATTTAGAGTAAGACAGAAACTCAAAGCACATAAGTTAAGCCAAAAACTTGAAGTTAATATTATACGATGGTTAAAACTAAGTGTAAACTTAGTCCAAACCTATTTTGTTTATACAAAATTGCCCCAAAACTGTCTTGGGGAATTTCCAAAAACTTTACCCCCAAATGGGACAGGGGATAAAACCACCAATTGTTTCTCCATATATAAAAAAGAAAGAAAGAAAGGCAACAACACCTTCACTTTTCACTGGGAATATTAACTTCATCAGAAGGAAGAACAACTTGAGATGATGAGGGTTGAGTAGCAACTTCACCAGGTACAAACTCATCACTTTCGAGAACTCCAACCTCGGGTGATGAGAAACTTTGACTTTGTCGGGTCTTCTCGATTGTCTCTTTGGTTTTAGCAATTTCAGATTTCAAGTCAAAGTTTTCCTGGCCTACCTCCGTTAATGTGTCATGGAGGGTATTCAAATAAGCCCAACTTACATCAACGAATGCTTTTTCCTCAAGAGCCTCGCAATCTTTCTCCCATTGATCGATCTCAACTAGCAACTCATCTTTTTCAATCAAAGTTGCATCATAGGAAGCTTGCAAAGGGGAAAGGGATCTATCCAAGAACTGAACCTTATTAGGGGACTCACGAAGATCCTCCTAAGCTTGTGTGAGAGTTTGAACAAGTTCCCCAGAATAAGCCTCTTTCTGGTTCAATAAATCCTTCAAGCTTCTAATCTCCTCAGAAGCTTGGGAAAGTTTTTCAGCGAATGAAGATTCAAGGAGATTTTTGTCCTTGCCTGTGTGGTTTGATGAAGCCTTCTCTATGGCCAACTCCGCTGCCATGACTCTTACCTGCTGCTCCAAGGTACATTTCTCCTCCTCAATGACTTCCATGTCAAGTTGAAGACTCTCGAATTGTTCTTTCTAATTATTTTCTTCGGTATGGTAGTCATTCATTAACTGCTCCGTATGCACGATCCTTTTCATCATCTCTGTGCCAATGAGATTGATCTGCACAAAAAGGAAAATAAGATTCGGGTAAAAGTTAAAATCTGAAAAGCAAAAACACACAAAGTGTACCTTTAAAGATGAATGTATGATCTCATTCATCCATGTAAGAGAGTTGTGGCTTTCCAACTTCGTATTTTCAACATGGCCGATCAAAGGCTTTAACCATACATCTGTATGGCCTGATTTCTTCAAAAGACTACCTTCAGCAGGAACCTCTATGGTAACTTTTCTCATCACCCCACTACTAGAAGAACCAATTTCAACATGAGAAAGCACAGTAGAAGGAGCCACGGGGGTGGGGGGCACAGTCGGGGCAGGAAAGATAGAAATAGGCATGGATAATTGATGTTCCATTGGAGTAGATGCGGGAAAAATGGCAAGAGGCGCTTCCTCAGAAATTGAGCCAATATGTTCTTCATTAAACCCTTGAGAGAAAAGTTGTTCAACCGAATCATGGGTCGCAGCAGGAGTTTCTTCATCAGAATTCACTTGGGTAGCATCATCAGTCTCAGGTACGGGAGTTGGATCAGGAAGGGGAGCATATTCGTCATCAGACATAACTCGTCTCCTTGCTCGTGGCCTTCGGCGCCAATGAGCCTTCCTCTTGCTCTTCTTCATCTTCCACAATCTAGGTCCAATCCACCTTCCTTTTTTATGCAGAACCTAAAATTATCTCCTGAGCCTTTGACAAGGAGAGCCTCGAGGCAGTAATTGAAGCAATAGTGACACCACGAACGGGAAACCCTAATAAACAAAAGGTTCAATGAATTTCGAGGAAAGTATGAGGGTAAATAGAAAGTAAAAAAAAGCTTACCATGAGTTTTTACTTTCCAACCAAACATAACTGAAAGGTGTTTCCAAGACCTTTCCTCCATTGGAGCAATTGTCAATAATTTTTCTACCCAACCACGAAAACTGGAAATCTCCTCAACAGTTCCCATGGTTGCTGAAAAGAAGAAAAAATAGTTACGGGAATGTACATTCATCATGAGAAGGAAAGAAGTAAAAAGGTAACTTACGTGCAAAGTTCCACTTCTCAAGGAAGGGCATATTCTCTTCACCTACTAATCCACTAGTAGGGGCAGCAACAAACCTCGCATACCATCCACGATCTTTATCATCATCAGGAATGACTAAAACTCTCTTACTCCTTGCCACAAGAGTAAAAAAGCCTTGACGGAATAATTTGGGAGAACAGAGATGGATCAGATGGTAGAAGTTGAAAGGAAGTGAAGCCAAATTTGCTAAGTACCTAAGGCATACAACTGCACTCCAAATGATAGGACCGATTTGTCCCAAACACACGTTGAAAAAGCGGCAAAATTCTATAATGACTGGATCAATGGGGGGCCTAAAACCTAATGTGAAGGGATATGTGTATAGGAAAGAGAAGCCAGCTTTATAAGAAGTTATCCTTTGATTTTCATTGGGGACCAAAATCGGGAAATCAAATTTCCAACAACAATCTCTACGCACGAGGGAAATTAAACCCTCAGTAATTTGAGAAGGGTAGAGATCGGTACGATCATGAGATGTCATGGAAGTAACCTGGTTTCTTATTGCCTCATTATCATTTACAAAGGAAAGCTCAGCGTGTGCGATTTCGTCTACTGTAGGTTCACGAAGTGGTTCATTGGATTCTCTACTCCTAGAGGAAGATCTATGAGATGATGAAGCTCTAGTCCTAGAAGAAGATTATGGAGTGACATTAGCCTTAGAAGTTGTCGAAGGAGTAATATTACGTTGAGAAGGAGATCCACGGGTAGATGCTGATCCGAAACTTCTTAATTTTCCACCTCTCCTACTCCGAATCGGAGCAGAAGAAGGGGAGATTTCATCTACGATGATAACTTTTTTAGGGTCTGGGTTTGAGGAAGACATAGCTAAGTGAGAAAGAAATATGTAAGTTATGAAAGAAGAATGAAAGTTTTTCGTAGAAGCAAAGTCAAAAAGGGTTTTTATATGCAGAGGCAACCGTCAAAAAGGCAAATAATGATGGGAACGCCATTATAAAAATTGTCACTTCGTGACTGATGCAGCCGAAAATGCCCCAAAACCCGCTGAAGAATTGCAGAACCAATCCAGGTCTGCCACTTAGCACATGCATTAAATGGAAGTGACAGGCGATGTATAAGTTCAGAAGCAGGTTCAATGGCATGAATGAAACGTCGGCAAAAAAATTCCCGCCATAAATAATTATCCACTTTCATAAGCAGTCTGCACTGTCTCTTGTGTAGACTGTTTTACTGCAACTATAATGCAACTGTTAACATGCTTCTAACTTTACCTGACTTAATTGCTTCGTATTGCATACAATAGTTTGATCAAGAGGCAAAGGTGACACATCTAAAGGGAGGGGTGAACCCTCCCGAGGCCGAGGAAAAGGTACTCACCCTCTGGGAGTGCAATCAAAAGCCATAGCCAAAAAGCGGACAACTAGGAGAGGTAGGTCCACAGATCCCTCAGAATCTAGCTTGTATGCCCCGTCTAGGGAAGCCTCCGAGGGTCACTCAGTGGAGGTACAACCTGAAGCCCAGTCCCAACCACTGCAATCCATTGGGAGATACTAATTGCGCAACGAACCCTCCACCACAACAAGTTCTTCTGAGGGTTCTGATGCCGCTAGCCAGGGTTCAGATCCCTCCTCTACATATACGCCTTCTGCATCAGTTGTAGTAGATGATGATGATGATGTCCCTGATGATGGTCGCGGAGGTGACACGAGAGTGGGTGTCCTAGAGAGGTCGAAGAAGAAAGAAATATGGGAGGATCGATTTGTGAGTCTGACAACCTTCACGAGGTTTAGAGAGTGGTGGTCCCATAGATCGCTCACACTTGAGCGATAGTTTTTAGTGAAGGATTTGGATAAATACAATCCAGATGTCCTTAATAGGTTCTGGGAGCGAAAGGGGTGGATGTGGTTCACCATCCGGTTATGGATGCAATAGAGCACTTGGTACGGGAGTTTATACCAATGGAGAAGCTTGCTATGGGTGATGCAGCTTGCCCTTGGTTAGCATAGATTTTGGCTGCTCTAGGACCACCACCATCGTGGATCACAACAGGGATTCCTATTACCCGAGACACCCTCAATTTTGAAGCAAAAAGGGTGGAAAACGTTTGTGTGCAGTCGAATTACCATGGCCGAAATGAGAACAATCTTCCAATCCCCCGAGCAATTTTGGTGGCATCTATTATGGTTGGGTACCCAATCAATGTGGGTGCTATCATGTCGGCCAACATGCCAGTGGTTGTCTGAAAAGGTGAAAATTCCTACCCATATCCCAACAGATTCACAAAATATTTCATAAATGCAAAGGTGGAGTCGAGGAGTTTTGATAAAAAAGTGCGGGCCAAGAAGCCCTTATCATGGTACTCCTTGCAAGGTGCGGACATCCCAAAGTTCAAGGGTAAGGAAACTACCACCGTTGGTCAGTCTGAAGAGCCATCACTGGTGGTTACAAAGTATGCTCTTGAGCCATCTACAACTTCAATGCCTTTCACAGCAGCCGGTCCTTCCACCGAGACAGCTGACATGCCACCACCTTCATCTTCTAGACCATCAACATCAGTACAAGTGCCTGCCTCATCAACATATCCATTCACTGCGCTGTGAGCCTACCGGACATTGGTGAGTCTCAACAACTGGATGAAGATAACTACTTCTAAGTTGTCTGACATATCCAGTGTTGTTGCAGCACATTCTTCTACCCCGTAGTACCACAGGTCCCTCCGTTAGTGGAGGAAACATTGAAGAAGGTTCTGGAGAACCAGAAGACCATTATGGATACCCTGGTGGCACATGGGGGAGATATTGAGGAGTTGGGCAAACATGTAAAGAAGATGAAGAAATTCGAAGCTTCAAAGAAATCAGTGGAGAGTTTGAGAAAGGAGGTGACAAAGAATGCAACAGCTGGTGATTTACAATTTGACCTACTGATGGAGACAGATCCATTAGTAGGAGCAGTCCCAGTAACACCATTAGCAGAGGCACCAACAGGCCAGTCTGACGAGATCCAGTTGGAGGACCGAGGGTGGTGATGTTGCCGAGGATGTGCTTCCTTATTTTGATTTTTTCTAAGCATTAAGGACAATGCTTAATTTTATTCAGGGCGGTGCTCTATTTTGGTTGGTTTGATTTGATGACATTGGCCTGTAATATCTTTAATACTATTTTTCTTTTATCTTAATTTTCTCTTTTATTATGTATATATTACTCCCTCTCTTTGGATGTATATATTATATTTTCCTCAGTTTGTATATTCATTTGCCTTACTTTCAGTAGTTTATTTCATAGCGTCTTTATTTTGTTTTCTTAATAGTCTAGCTTCTTATTTACTTTAATAGCTTCATTTTGATTTGGTAGCTTCTTTTTTGTTTAGGTGTGCAATAAGCCTTTTGTTTTCTTAATGCCACGGTTCTTTCCAAATGTGGATTTTTGTGTGAACTGGGTGGCTCTTCCCAACAATGGATGGCGTGACAACCTTCTTAAAGGATTGAGTCTGTTTTTGATGTTTTAGGTAAAAACAGTAGTATTAATGAATAAATAAGTGTCAAACATGCTTCACTTAGTACCAACACACTTAACTACACGCTCATGGGTAAAAACAAGTTTTTAGAAGGAAATGGCTCTAGTTAGTGACCTTGTGACTCTTGTGTTGATTTAGGCAATAATCAAGTGGTTTAGTTGAACCATTAGCGATTTTAAATCTTGAATGTGGTTGTTGTGGGCCCTCGAATATAGTCTCTTTAACAATCCGGTTGTGTGAGATGTGAGATATTTTGTTACAAGTCTAAGTACCCGTGCGAATGGTCTAGAACTTGCCCCGAATGTGTTTCTAGGCAAAATTCTAAGTTTTGCTTGGCTTGAGAAGTGATTGTAGGCTCTCCTTGACCTGTTTTGAAACCTTCCAAGGCCCACCAATGATGTTATCCTTAGTCAAACATTTTGAGCCTAAAGCCTTTTTCATTCGACAACCATGTTACAAGCCTTTACCCGTTTTATAGCGACCCTCTCTTGGCACCGGAGCTTTCCTTAGCCCTCATGAGAAACAAATGGCGAAAACACAAGTTTGGGGGAGAGACAAGGAGTTTGAAAGTGGTATCAAGGCACAAAAAGAGAAAAAAAATGAAGAAAAGGAAAGGCAAAGAAAAAGAAAAAAAGAACAAAAGAAAAACACAAAAAGAAAGTGAATAATTTGAAGGGTTGAAAGGATTCAAAAGAAAGCAAAAAGCAAAGCATGGAGAAAAAAAATAAGGAGAATATGAATATAATGACCAAGAAAGAGTGATGTCAAGTCTCTCTAGTTCCTCTAAGAAAAAAGAAAATGACTAAAAGAGTCGGCAAAGCATGAGACATAAAGAGAAAATGGAGTGCTTAAGGAAAGATGAACCTGTTCTATTCCAACATTTCCCACCTTAGTCCAAAAGCCTTCATTACATGCTGAAAAAGCCCTACGTGATTTCAAGCTGAGTAAAATTACATTAGTGGTGATCTACATGAGGGGCAAGCATATGGTACTTAGAGCCGTACTTGTGACATTCTTTTGAGAGTGATGAGGAAACCTTTCACAAGTCATTGAATTGATTGTTACATTCTTGAGTGAGATGAGGTTACAGAGAGTATAGGCGGAGGAGTTTGGGATCCACAGTGACCTACATGAAAGTGCGAACTTCCTTGAAGAATAAAGTCAACTCTTGATGCTCAAGTGTCACATTAGAGTTATTTGTGCTTTAACATTCAAAACATGGTCTTGTTGATAACTCATGAGTGTGTGGGTAGTTGTTGGTCCCAATTGATGTGTGTTTCATTAAACTTAGGCCAACTAAAATAACTATTTTCTTGTGGAGGGGGGAATTACCTCATTTGCTTGAGGACACGCAAAAACTAAAGTTTGGGGGAGTTGATAAGTAAGGGATTTTGACTACTTATTTGCACTCTTTTACTTTCGTTTTAGCTCAAAAGTGCTTAAAGGTATTCGCAAAAACTAATGAAATGTGCTTTCTAGCAGGAGTATTGGGAACTGAGCCAAAGAGATGAAAATCAACTCAAGAAGGAGTATTTTTGGACAAGGACTAAAACAAAACAAAAAGAGTAAAGTGCGGACCGCATAATATTGAATGCGGCCGCAGACAATGAAGGACCTCTGACAGAAGTCTTGTGCAAAGCGCGGACAACACAATTATTGTGCGGCCGCAGAAGATGAGGTTCAGAGAGATGGTGTTTTGGGTCCATGAAGAAGTGCGGACTGCACTATTATTGTGCGGTTGCAGAGTTCAAGAGCGTGGCCGCACTCAGAAATCTGCGGTCCGCATAAATCTCTCCTGTCAAGCTCAAAATCAAGAGTGTGGCCGCACTCAAAAATGTGTGGTCCGCAGATCCTGAAGAAGTCCGACCGCAACTCAGAATTGTGCGGCCGCAAAAGTCTATCATGTCAAGCCAGCTTCAAAGTGCAGATCGCCCACAGAATTGTACGGCCGTAGAACCTCCGCAGGGGCAATTTTATCCGATAATTTCAGCTGGGTATAAATACTTTTTTCCAAATTTATGTTAAGTATGAAGACCATAAAGTATATAGATGTTTTTTTCTTTACTGTTTTGGGAAACATTGTATTAGTTATCATTTTAACATTGGATTTTCTTCCCTTTATCATATATTATGAGTTTAATCTTATTTTCTTCTTTAGTTTAACAATTTTATTTATAAGTAGCTAATTTCTTAGCTAGGGTTGTAACCTAACCCTAGTGTACGTGCCTGACGGGTGTTTAATTTAGGGCTTGTTTGTGATTGGGTAAGTGATATTTAGCCTAGATCTTGATTCAATTATAGAATCAATGGTTGCAAACATTGATTCACGCCTAATTGACCTAGTCTCTACTTGAGAAAGAGAGACTAAGTCTAGGAAAACTAGGCTAACAAGGAATTGGGGTGAAGTCAAGAAATTGATAGCCCCAATTAAAGGGTTGAATCTAGAGATAGTAAGACCCGACTTGACCATCTACCACTTGCTTTGTGAATTACCATTTGGACTTGAGAAAACCAAATTGGGCAAAACCACTCTAACTACCAAGAGGTATCGAGTGGGTAATCGTATGTGTTTGCTATATTACACCCCGACCAACCAAACCTTCCCTAAAGCCTACAATCCGTTAGGTAACCACTTAGATGGAAGTCACATCCCTAAATCTTTTATAAACTTGAAAAAAAACAACACCAAAAATATCGTTCCTTAGCTTTACACTTACAAACAATAACATAAATTAGAAGTAGAAAGAAATAACAAGTATGTAGATGTGCATTTTTGGCACGTCATACACTTAGTCTAAATATATACCTATTCCAATATAAGCTCTATGAGGAATCGATCTTGACTCACGTGTGGTAATTATAATTGCATCGAACGCTACAATCCCAATCAGTGGTGTGAATTTGGGCGACATCAAATATATCTATCCAGGAAGTGGCATGTGAACTGATCCCATGTCAAGGGAGGAGAACCTACTGTCCTGCCGAGAAGATAGGACTTCCACCATCTACAGGTCCTATCCCGTGGGACTCTAGTATCCTCATGTTGTGCAGTCGGCCCCTACAGCGATCAATGAATCCTGGGGGTCCTCATGTCACTCACCTCCAAAGACAGGAGGATGTAGCCTGGTCCATCTATCCAATAGCTTTTTCGGCTCGCAAGTCGTAGTTGGTCTAGGCTCAGGTATAGCTTCTCAACTGGCTAAGCTCTACCCTCGAGGTAGTGCACCCGGGGTCTGATATATGGAAGTTGCATGTCAAGGAGCTTGAGCGGTAGGGGTCTGTTCTCCCCCTCCTGCCTAAGATGTGGTTGGGTCTGTTGGAAATAAACCAGATTGAGCCATAGAATCCATGAACCGCAACATAAGACCCATGACCTCCTGGAATCCTGGTACGGACATTAAATCCGCTAGGGCTGGCTCCGCTGCAAGCACCACACCATGCTCCTCAATAGCAAGATCCTCCACTGGATCCACTGGTGGCACAACTTGAGAAACTCTAGGACGTCCTCATCCTCTACCACGAGCTGGAGCCCCCCCTCAGCCTATGCCTCGGTATCTAGCAACAGGGGTAGCAGTTCCTCCATAGTCGGGTATTCTCACCATCTCTGAGAGAATAAGAGAAAGACACTTCGCACAACATCAATTGCACGATAGGATATGAAGAAAGAGTAGTTTCCTAACACCCTATAACCTTCCGAAGATACGAACGGACATCTCTGCACCGATCCGCAAGACTCTATTAGGCATGTGTCACGCCCCAAAATCTAGGGATGAGACCGACGCCTAACCGAATGAACCCGGTCAAGCGAACCTGATTTGCCTTTCCTACCTGACGCGTTTCCCCGTGGTTATAGCATGCATTATTCATATGAAAATAGCAAGATAAAATTAAAAGTGTGTGATCACAACATAAAGTCCATTTTCCTCTTTTAACTTTTCAACATTAGATATTCCCTAAACATACATGCTAAATACAACCTTCCCGATACGGGATCACGAGTACGAGTAAGTACAACAACTACCCAACATATATTTACAACCCACATAATGTCTACAGAGCCTCTAAGAGTACAGAGAAATGCACATGGACTTGCCGGCAACAAGGCCCCGGCTATACCTCAAAAGAAACAACATATACAAAGAAGTCAACATGGACTACACACAACCCCTGGAGGAAATGGGGCTCACCAGAACTGTTGAAGGGATGAAGGGAAGGCACCACTATCGGCAATCAGTGCTACTTGCTACAGAACCACCTACATCCATTTAAAAGATGTAGCGCCCCCGGCAAAAGGGACGTTAGTACCATTGAATAGTACTAGTATGTATGAAAAAATCTACTATAAATAGGATAAATATCAACAGTCATCCACAAATAGAGACATCACACAACAATACACCGAAGCGAGGGAAAACACAAGCAAGAATTACCATATCCCTCATCCCCTTTTGCCATCTTTTGGTTAATGTTCTTTTAAGTTTCATCTTGTTATTATTATTACTTATCCACTGTGTCGTTGTCACACGGAGTCCGATCTTTTCCCGATCAGCTAAGCCATCCTAGGTGAGGTCCGAATATCATCACATCTCATATCACCACAGTGGCACGTTCACACAAAGCCTGATCTTTGCCCGAATCGGCTAGGCTAACACCATTTTAACTATAATCTGCGAATTAAGGGAAATGGGGTGGAAACTTACCTCTTATGGTAAAGAAGATGACGACTACTCGATTAATTCCGAGCTTGAGTAGAGATGGAGGATCAATTTGGTGAAGGTGGTGACTTTCTCTCACTAGAACCCACTCTCACTTCTCTCTATTTTAATCAGAAAGTCGTTAAAAATGAAGGGGATGAGTGTTTTATTAGACTGGGGGTCGGGTTTTAAAATTTGAAATTAGAGGCCCCGATGCAGGTATGCGGTCAGTAATGCGATCGCATTCTTGTTATGCGGTCTGCATACCTGTCACATAAGTGGCCCTCATCTGGGCCAAAAAGAGAAGCAGACTGCCCAGGTATGCGGCAAATATGCGGTCAATATACCTATTATGCGATCGCATAGTGCTCCGCATAACTCCCTTCGCAAAAATATAGGTTCAAGAATATGACAACTATGTGGCCCGCATTCATGAAATGCGATCGCATTATGGGCCGCATAGCTGTCCTCAAAATGGACAGCAAACTGTCCAAGTATGCGACCACTATGCGGTCTGCATACCTGATATGTGATCGTATAGTGGAGCACAGATCCGCACAAATCTGGAAAAATTCTATCTTTTAAGTCTTGTGGTACTTTTTTACTCTGAAATGGTCTGATTTAAGAATTCCTACAGTTATATCAACATGGGGACCTATCCGGGCATCGTTTTTAGTTAAGAAATTTTATAGGTCTTTACATCCTCCCCCACTTAAATCATTCGTCCTCGAATGAGGATCGGGGAAACACTTGGGTAAGGAAACACAAAATGTCAACCCCTAATTTTCACTAACTCCGATATTTTCTAAAAATTGTGCCAGAGTTTCCTTTGTAAATAGGCATATCCACCTGTCAGAGGGCCCCCGAAACACATTTTAACAAGTTCCACATACTTTCAGTTACTTCACCAGTTGTACAAAGTTCAGATAACACAACGAATTGCACATATCAATGAGTTGCACATAATTCACAATACATACAAATATGGCACAAAGTTGAGAAGTCATAAGAGAAGGGGAATTAGGGGATTGAGGTGGCTTTACAAAAACATGACACAAAAAGGCAATTTCTTAGAGATGACAACTTTCAAAAACAACTACCAGACTTATTCAAACAAATGAGGGTACTTCTCTTTCATTTCATTTTCCGCTTCTCATGTGGCCTCCTCGACTTGTTGACTTCGTTTTAACACCTTAACCGAGGCAATCTCCTTGTTTCTCAGCTTACGAATCTGCCTATCAAGAATAGCAACTAGAACTTCTTCGTATGACAATTCTTCATTAACCGCAACAGTCTCAACCGGCACGATGACTGATGGATCTCAAATCACCTTCTTTAACATGGACACATGAAACACTAGGTGCACCAATGACATTTCAGGGGGCAACTCCAGCCTATATGCCACCTGTCCTATCCTCTGAGCGATCCTATACGGCCCGACATACCTTGGGCTCAATTTCCCCTTCTTTCCAAACCGCATGACTCCCTTCATGGGAGATACCTTCAAGAATACCCAATCATCTACTTGAAACTCCAAATCCCTGCGACGAACGTCCGAATAGGATTTGTGACGACTCTGAGCAGTTTTCAACCTCTCCTTTATGATTCTAACCTTCTCCATAGCCTGATGCACAAGATCTTGTCCTAGCAGTTCCGCCTCTCCAACTTTGAACCATCCAATCAGAGACCTACATCTTCTCCCGTACAATGCCTCAAATGGGGCCATCTGAATACTAGCATGGAAACTGTTGTTGTAAGCGAACTCTATAAGTGGAAAATGATCATCCCTGCTACCCTTAAAATCAAGTACACAAGCTCGCAATATGTCTTCAAGCGTTTGAATAGTCCGCTCTGCTTGTCCGTCAGTCTGTGGGTGGAAGGATGTGCTGAGATTTACCTGCGTCCCCAAACCTTGCTAAAATTTCTTCCAAAAGTTAGTTGTGAACTGCGCCCCTCGATCCGAGATAATAGAAACTGGAGTGCCATGGAGTCTGACTATTTCTTTGATATACAACTGAGCATATTGTTCTGCAGTATCAGTAGACTTGACTGGCAGAAAATGCGCTTACTTCATGAGCCGATCCACTATTAGCCAAATTGAGTCAAACTTACGCTGAGTGCGGGGTAACCCTACCACAAAATCCATATTGATCATCTCCCATTTCCACATTGGTATTTCCATAAGCTGCCCCAACCCACCGGGCCTATGATGCTCGGCCTTAACTTGCTGACAGTTCGGACACCTAGCCACAAAGTCCGCCACACCCCTCTTCATACCATTCCACCAATAAATCTCCTTGAGGTCATGATACATTTTCGTAGAACCTGGGTGTACGGAATATCTAGAATTGTGAGCCTCCACCATTACCCTCTCCCGAAGGTCACCCTCATCCGGAACACATAATCTCCCTTGACACCGCAAAACACCGTCATCATTGCCGAGTGAAAAGGTTGTGGTCTTGTGATTTAGAATTGCCTCTCTTAACTATGCCAATGTTGGATCATTGAATTGCTTTTCCCTGACTTCTGATACAAGTGACGATTCAGCTCCGTTACGTACCACAACATTCCCTTCGTCTGAGGCCGAAAGACAAACCTCAGACTGGCCAACTGGTAAACCTCCCGAGTCAAAGGCCTATGACCTTCTTCCAAATGAGCCAAGCTACCCATGGATTTCCTACTAAGAGCGTCTGCCACCACATTCACCTTCCCTGAATGGTACAAAATATTTATATCATAATCTTTGAGCAATTCCAACCACCTCATCTGCCTCAAGTTCAATTCCTTCTATTTGAATAAATACTGAAGACTCTTGTGGTCTGTGAACACGTCCACATGGACCCCATAAAGATAATGCCGCCAGATTTTCAATGCAAAAACAACCACTGCAAGATCCAAATCATGCGTCGGATAATTCTTTCGTGGTTCTTGAACTGCCTTGAAGCATACGCTATAACCTTCCCACATTGCATCAACACACACCCCAAACCAACCCTTGAAGTATCACCATGCACCACAAACCCCTTTGTACCCTCTGGCAATGTCAACATTGGCACCAAAGTCAATCTTGATTTCAATTCCTGGAAACTCTTTTCAAAAGAATCGAACCACTGGAACTTAACCGCTTTCTGCGTCAACTTGGTCAATGGGGAGGCGGGGGTAGAGAATCCTTCCACGAACCTCCGATAATATCCGGCTAAACCCAAGAAATTACGAATCTCTGTCGGGGTCGTTAGTCTAGGCCAATCCTTCACCGCTGCGATCTTTTGAGGATCAACCTGAATCCCTTTCCTGGAGACAACATGACCCAAAAAGGTAACTGATTCTAGCCAAACCTCACATTTTGAGAACTTTGCATTCAACTGGTGCTGATGAAGAGTCTGCAGAACTGCCCTGAGGTGATTGGCATGATCTTCCTGACTTCGCGAATAAACAAGGATATCGTCGATGAAAACTATCACAAAAGAGTCGAGAAACGGCTCGAAAACCCCATTCATAAGGTCTATGAAAGCTGCTAGGGCGTTGGTTAGCCCAAAAGACATTACCAAGAATTCAAAGTGCCCATAACGAGTCCTAAAGGTGGTCTTAGGAATATCATGCTCCCTGATCTTTAACTGGTGATACCCATACCGTAAATTAATCTTTGAGAAGTACTTAACACCCTGCAATTGGTCGAACAAATCATCTATCCAAGGCAACGTGTATTTGTCTTTGATGGTGACCTTGTTGAGCTGCCGATAATCAATACACATTCGCAGAGACATATATTTCTTTCTGACAAAAAGAACCGGTGCGCCCCAAGGCGACACATTTGGTCGAATGAAACCCTTTTCTAGAAGATCTTTCAACTGCTCCTTTAACTCTCTCAATTCTGCTGGCGCCATCCTGTAGGGTGGAATAGATATTGGTTGCGTATATGGAAATACATCAATCCCGAAATCGATCTCTCTATCTGGTGGAATCCCAGGAAGCTCATCCGAAAAAACATCAAGAAATTCATTCACAACAGGAACGAACTCGGAAGCAGGCACCTCTGAAGTGGTGTCCGCAACCCGAACCAAATGGTAGATGGACCCCTTTCTAATCATCTTCGAGGCCTTAAGGTAAGAAATAAACCTACCTCTTGGCACGACATTATTCCCCTCCCACTCAATAGCTGGTTCATTAGGAAACTCAATCCTCATAATACTGGTTCGGCAGTTGAGTTTAGCAAAGAACGAATAGAGCCAATCCATCCCCATAATTACATAAAAATCTACCATTCCTAGCTCAATAAGATCGGTCGTGGTATCCCGACCACGCATCGTGACACCACAATTCCTATAGACTCGCGCAGCCGTAATAGATTCACCAACCGGAGTCGACATTGAGAACGGCTCATGGAGTTGTTCATTAACTATCCCAAAACTCGAAGCAATAAAAGGAGTGACATATGATAAGGAAGACCCGGGATCAACAAGAGCATAAACATCATGAGATTGAACAGCCAGGATACCTGTGACAACATCTGGAGAAGCCTACGCACTCTGACGACCACTCAAAGAATATAACCGACTGGGTCATCCCCGACCTCATGCACCACCCCTAGCTGCACCACGCCCTGCTGGTTCTGAAGAGCCTCGGGCTGGTGGGCGTGCTGAAGATGTAGCAGCTGAAGAACTGGATGGCTGGGCGGCACCCCAACCTGCTCCCTGGCTGGATGAAGGGCAGTCTCTCTGAATGTGACCCCTCACCCCACAACCATAGCATACTGGCCGATCCAGATAACAGGGCCCAATATGAAACTTCTCACACTTGGGGCATAAGCCCCTCTACTGCTGCTGGAACCTCCCACCTGAACAACACGGCTGGTGGAACCCCCTGCTGCTTGGACTGGCCCCAAAACGACCTCCCTGCTGATGATGATGGTGACGAATTGGTAGCGGGGCACTGGCTGATGACTGAGCATGAGACTAGGATGGTCCTGATAACCCTCTCCCAGGGACTAGTCTCCCTCCTCCAAATGAACCTCCAGGGTTGCCCGCTGACCGGGCCCTACTACTACTTTATCTCTTCATTCTTATCTTCAATTTCCGAGCCTCTATAGCCTGGGCGAATCCCACAATCTTCCCGTAGTTCATATCTAAATGCAGGGCAGCTGTAGAAGCTTCATTGACAACCAAGGGACCAAGGCCCTGAACAAACCGACGAACTCTGGCCTCCATAGTCGGCACCATGTGGATAGCATATTTGGACAAGCGCACGAACTCCATATGGTACTCCCACACACTCCTATTGCCCTGCTTGGGGACCTCAAACTCTGTAACACGGGCTGCCCTAGTCTCGGCGGGCAAGAAATGATCCATGAAGGTCCCCACAAACTCATCCCATCTCGCCGGAGGGCTTCCCTCCTCACGGGAATCCTCCCACATCTCAAACCACGAATATGCCGCCCCCTTCAATTGGTAGGAAGCCAACTCTACTCCCTCTGTCTCAGTAGCCCTCATAACTCGGAGGGTCTTGTACATTTCGTTGATAAAATCCTGAGGGTCAGCCTCTGGGTCAGTACCTGAGAACTCTGGAGGGGCTAACTGAAGAAACCGATTGACTATGGAACCTGAAGAACCCCCTAGCTCGCTAGAGCACATAGGGGGAACATTTGACCTTTGGGTTTGGGAGTCCACTAGCTGAGTCAACATCTGAATAGCTCCCCAGAGGTCCCCATTAGAAATACCGGGACCAGAAGCTGGAGCTGGAGGAGGATCAAGAATATTAGGGGGGGGGGGGGGAATTGTGGCACCCTCTGCTGGAGCAGGAACTAGAATAGTCTGGCCAGGAACGGAGGAGTCAGGCTGATTCATGGTCGGGGAATTTTCCTCGTCCGTACCAACAGATTGAGAATTTGCGGCCACACTCCTATAGGCCGAGTCGAGCTTTCTTCCTGGGTGCCATTTACTGAAAGTTGAAACAATGCACGAGTTAGAGAGAATCAACCTCACGTTTCACTCCATCGCACGATACAGAATATCAATGTAGAGTAGCATTCCTAAATGTCCATGCAGCCCCCTAATTATAGATGTGGTCGACAACACACCGATAAGAAGGGCTCTACTAGACACGGCTCTGAGACATCCTAGGACACTTTTGAAACCTTAGGCTATGATAGCAAGTTTGTCACACCCCAAAATCTAGGGACGAGACTGGCGCCTAACCGAATGAACTCGGTCAAGCGAACCTGATTTGCCTTTCCTACCCGATGCGTTTCCCCGTGGTTATAGCAGACATTAATCATATGAAATAGCAAGATAAAATTAAAAGTGTGTGATCACAACATAAAGTCCATTTTCCTCTTTTAACTTTTCAACATTAGATATTCCCAAAACATACATGCTAAATACAACCTTCCCGATACGGGATCACGAGTACGAGTAAGTACAACAACTACCCAAAATATATTTACAACCCACATAATATCTACGGAGCCTCTAAGAGTACGGAGAAATGCACATGGACTTGCCGGCAACAAGGCCCCGGCTATACCTCAAAAGAAAAAACATATACAAAGAATTCAACATGGACTACACACAGCCCCTGGAGGAAATGAGGCTCACCAGAACTGCTGAAGGGATGAAGGGAAGGCACCACTATCGGCGATTAGCGCTACCTGCTACAGAACCACCTACATCCATTTAAAAGATGTAGCGCCCCGGGAAAAAGGGACGTTAGTACCATTGAATAGTACTAGTATGTATGATCAAACCTACTCTAAATAGGATAAATATCAAGAGTCAAACACAAATAGAGACATCACACAACAATACACCAAAGCGAGGGAAAACACAAGCAATAATTACCACACCCCTCATCCCGTTTTACCATCTTTTGGTTAATGTTCTTTTAAGTTTCATCTTGTTATTATTATTACTTATCCACCGTGTCGTTGTCACACGGAGTCCGATCTCTGCCCGATCGGCTAATCCATCCTAGGTGAGGTTCGAATATCATCACATCTCATATCACCACCGTGGTACTTTCACACGGAGTCTAATCTCTGCCCGAATCAGCTAGGCTAACACTGTGGCATATGCACACGGAGTCCGATCTCTGCCCGATCGGCTAGGCCATCTCAACTGAAACAGTGAGGACAATAATCATCATCATATCACAATATCATGTCATCCATGTGTACGGCATGGAGTCCGATCCTAGCCCGATCGGATAGGCCATCTCACCCCTAGGACATTCTCATGTCGATTCATGGATATTTTAGGTTGCTTTTATCATTTTTAACCCTTTTTATCCCCAACACATATCATTCTTTGATTCATCTTCCATATCATTAGAATCTCTTGATTCATATTTTGTTCCAATCCGATCATTTAGTTCATCTTCCGTAACAATTCCATTTCATTTATTAATGTTTCATATCAATTCAACTTCTCGATTCGTATTTCAAGTCATTACAATCTCTTTATTCATATTTCATATCACTCCAACCTTTCACATTTTCCACACCCATCACATGCGAGGATAGAACACATAGTAAAATAGGGGAACATGGCAACCACAATCTATATACTCAATTAGTATAACAACATGGTAGTTACATGTAACAACATAGAAGCAAGCATTTCTCAATTAGGCACATAGAACATATAAATTTCCACAGATAATCATCAAGAGAATCCTACCCGGAAAGTGAGCATAAACGGTCTTATCCTATGAGGATTAGAGTTAGCCATACATACCTCGGGTTGGTATTTTTCCTTAATTTCTACCTCGAATCACCGGACCTTCTAGCGCCTTCAATCTAATTCACAATGTGACACATTTAAACTTAGAATTAGGAACCATGAACATGACTTGAACTCATTTGGGCATTTTATCAAACACTATGTTTTCCATTAGATTTCATAACCCCTTTTTAGTGGAAGATTACTCTAACCAACTTCCCTTTACTAGATTATGGTAAATTAATCACATGCATGCAAGGTCTTTAACTCTCATCTTCAAGAACTAACCTATGTGTGTTCCGTTTTAACTATAATCTGCGAATTAAGGGAAATGGGGTGGAAACTCACCTCTTATGGTGAAGAAGATGACGACTACTCGATTAATTCCGGGCCTGAGTTGAGATGGAGGATCAATTTGGTGAAGGTGGTGACTTTCTCTCACTAGAACCAACTCTCACTTCTCTCTATTTTAATCAAAAAGTTGTTAAAAATGAAGGGGATGAGTGTTTTATTAGGCTGGGGGTCGGGTTTTAAAATTAGAAATTAGAGGCACCAGTGCAGGTATGCGGTCAGGAATGCAATCGCATTCATGTTATGCCGTCGCTGGGCTAAAAAGAGAAGCAGACTGCCCAGGTATGCGACAACTATGCAGTCCGCATACCTGTTATGCGATCGCATAGTGCGCCACATAACTCCCTCCGCAAAAATATAGGTGCAAGAATGCGACAACTATGCGGCCCACATTCATGAAATGCGATTGCATTATGGGCCGCATAGCTGTCCTCAAAATGGACAGCAAACTGTCCAAGTATGCGACCACTATACGGTCCGCATAACTGATCTGCGATCGCATAGTGGACCGCAGATCCGCACAAATCTGGAAAAATTCTATCTTTTAAGTCCTGGGGGTACTTTTTTACTCCGAAATGGTCCGATTTAAGAATTCCTACAGTTATATCAACATGGGGACCTATCGGGGCATAGTTTTTAGTTAAGAAATTTTACGGGTCTTTACAGCCTGCTCACAATTCGTGAGACCTACATGAACCTAGTGCTCTGAGACCATGTTGTCATGACCTAATTTCTCCTATAGGCCTTGATGGCGCCCAACGTCACCGTTAGGCAAGCCAACGGTGAAATAGCCATGTAATGGTTCTTTTTAATAATTTCAAAGTAGTTGAATTTTATTTATTAAGAAACACTACAAAAAACTGGAATAACTTATGAACGTCGTCGCTAATCTGTCGCTAAAACGCTCGTAGCTAGCTGAATTTCTAGATTATCCGTTGCTAATTCGTCGCTACATGAGATTAGAGAGGAATTTATCTGTTTAGCTACAAAATTTGTCCGTCGCTAAAACCTGATTTTTTAGTAGTGAAAATAAGAAGTGAAAAATTTAATAAAATAAGCGTAAGCTCATAAAGTAACAAGTACGATGATATAAATATGCAAAAACCAACACATGTCTACCAACCTGTTTGTAAGCCCCCGTGTCACAAGTGTATGAGCAACTAGTAGAATATACAAAACACTAAGCTACTGTGTGAAATAGAGTAGACAGAAAGTAAATACAAAAGAGAGACTCGGGTGCTACAAAACGGACTCAGAAAATAGCTCACCACTAAGCCTCAGGGTAACAGGGGTGCGTTCCTGAATGGACACCAGATACACCTGCCTCAGATCCTGCACGATTAGCGCAGAAGTGTAGCGCGAGTACATAAATAATATGTACCTAGTAAGTATCCAGTATAACCTCGAAGAAGTAGTCACGAGGGGTCGACATCGACACTTACTATGGGACAATAATAAAATACAGAGATGCTAAATAGGCATGGAATATGTGAAAAATAAAAATAACACAATAGCAAGCAGTGAGTAAATGATTCTTTAACTGATAGTAAATTCTAAAGTCCCCATCTAACACATACTAGTCCCAAATCAATTTCGGTCATTAAATAAATTATAACCTTCACACCATAACACAAAATCACGTGTAATCGGGCTCTGAGTAATATCACACACGATTTATGCCGAGGTCGTACGCCCCGATGCAAAATACTATGTGCACTGCCGAGGGTCAAATAACATGAACCTTAGGTGAATCTATTATACTGCCGAGGCGAACGACCCGCTCCCGTGAGAGTAGAGAAGTTACCTTGCTCGTGGAAGTACTTGCGACACGAGAGGACATGGATTTCTCAGAGTTATTAAGTATTCTTCCATTCTTCCCCAAAAATAAGAAATCTAAATTGGAAGTTTTGAACTTTAAGATCTCTAGCCTTGGCTATATTTAAGATAATTAATTATTAATGTGCATAATAAATATGACAGTACAATTAAGGCATGATGTGAATCTAAGACAACCCAGACATCTCATGGAATAAAGCTACCTACGGACCCTCGTCACCTAGTGCGTACGTAGCTCCCCACACAAGTAATGCACCACAAAAATACACCTAAGGGGATGAGTTCCCCCTTACAAGGTTAGGCAGGAGACTTACATCGTTCCCAAGCTCACTTCCGGTCTAATAATCCTCTCTAAAAGCCCCAAGTCGATGTCGAACAATCAGAAACTAGTCAAATATTATATAATTTAATCAATATATACTCAAAACTTCATAATTTAGCTATTAGAGTAATTACCCAACCCAAATGGGAAGATTTATAAAATTCTCCCCCGGGCCCACGTGCCCGGATTCCAAATTTTTTTGAAGATAAAGATTACCCATAGCCTCACGAACTCAAATATATAATATTTACTTAATTCCATAACCAATTTCGTAGTCAAATCACATTTTTACCAAAAGCCTAAGTTCTTCACAAATCCCGCAAGTTTTCACAATCTTTCCATGTTTAATCTACCTAAAACCTGCATAATTAACTTGAAAATGGGTGGGAGCTACCTACCTTAGGATATTGATAATAATACCCCATCAAATGAGGTCTCTAAATTACCCAAGACCAAATTAAATGTGAGGAAAAATGGCCTACCTCTGGGATTAAAAACCCTCACTGCCTAGCGATTTTCGCACCTGCGACCACTTGATCGTATATGCAGAACTACAAGTGCGGTCAAAAGGTCACACCTGCGATCCCCCATTGCCTCTTGTTGTCACGCTTTTACAGACGACGAGACGCTTCTATAGATTCCTTCCGCTTCTGCAACCTACGGCCGGCTAGCCTAAGTCCGCATCTGCGGAGCCTCGATCTCTTCTACGGGTGCGCAGATGCGGAACAACCCTCGCACCTCTGACCACCCAGCTCCAGCCTTAGGTCCGCTTCTGCGACAACTGGGATTCTCTTGCGAGTTCGCACATGCGGCCCTTTCCACGCAGGTGCGATTGCACCATATCTTAAGCACTAATAGTTTTCCCATTCCAATCCCGAGTCTGATTCCAATCATTTTTACATTCGGGGCCTCTGGGACCCCATCCAATCGTACTCACACATACAACAACGTAATACGGACCCGCTCATGCGCTCAAAATACCAAAATAACACCCAGAATTATGAATTGGACACCAAACGCCTTAATTCAATATGAAACTCAAAAACTTCTAAAAATACTTCCGCGCGCCCGATTCCTATCAAATCATCTCGCAATGATGCCAATTTTTGTGTGTAAGTCATAAATCACCATACGGAACTATTCCTAGGCTCAGAATCTCAAATGGGCCTCGATAACACCAAAACCTACTCTAAACCAAACTTAAAGAACTTGAAAACCTTCAATGTGCCAACTTCCAATACTAAGCGTCGAAACACTCCCGGGTCATCTGAAACCTGATTCGAACATACGCCCAAGTCTAAAATCATCAAACAAACTTATTAGGACCCTCAAATCCTGGTTTCGAGGTTGTTTACTCAAAACGTTGACTCAAGTCAAACTTAACCATATTAAGCCAATTTTAAGGAACTAAGTGTTCCGATTTCAACCTGAATTCTTCCAAACCTAAACTAACCATCCTCTCAAGTCATAAAATAGTAGAAACACATAGGATGAGTCTTAATTAGGGAAACGGGTCTCTTAAAAGCAAAACGACCGGTCGGATCGTTACACGACCCACCCGTTGTCACCCTTAAGCATAGGCTTGAGGTAGTTCTGGGGTGGGGGATATAATACGGTGATTTTCATATTCCATTTCTAGGAGTTTTTATTTCAAAGTAGGTATATTCATAGCCATATCTAAATTGATATTTGCAGTGACTTGTAGGTTAGTGAGAGTAGTGGTAGATTTATCCGATGGTTTTAGTGGTATTACTAGTGATTGTGGTAGTCGAGACATTGATATTTAACGAAATTTAGAAACAGATAAGGGCACTGGATCATGGGCTTTAGCTAAAGAGTCCATGCGGTGACTATTCTCCGATCAGAATTGCTAGCCTCGAAGGACTCAGACTTGCTAGAGACAATGGTTTCTATCCCATTGAAATAAAAACGGACTCCACTGAGGTAACACAACCTTTATCAACTAATCAAGAAATATGACTAAGTTTTACACTGTTGCAGGTCGTTAATGCCCCAGAAGAAAGGAGGAAATGATGATGAGGCATAACTTTCAACAAGGGAATGTTGTAGCACATATGCTAGCCGAGGAAGCCTCCAATCAATCCAACGTTATAAAATTATTTATTTTTGTCACTCCACCATCTTTTGTTATGAAGCAAGTATCCCATGCCTAGATAAAATAGGAAGGCCTCTTTTTGTTAAACACCTCCCAGAAGGTGTCTGTAAGTTACTAGTTAATTATGAGAACTTATGTGTCCACTATGAGGAACAAGTAGTTTTTAGTGTCATGAACAATATTTCGTATTAATGCAAGTATCCTCTATTTTAAAAAAAAGTGTGATAAAATTGAAGGATTGTAGAGAGAAGGAAGACTTTTTCTCAACAAACCTCGGAAGTTCTAATAAAACTATTGAGGTTTTGAATTATTGGGTCTGATGCAGCAAGAAAATTAACATGAAGTGGCTACTAATAAATTTTTTACAGAAAAGGGTCAAAATTATCCTTATTGTTTGGTAAATGATTTGCATTTACCCTCCTTCCACTTATCAGTCCAAAAATGCACACTATGTTATTTTTATTAATAAAATTATTTCTACATTTAACAGCAGCAAGTGTGGAGCTCACATTTAATGTATTGGCAGTGTTTTATTAGGCCACGTAACTCTTGGTTTCACTTCATATATATGAGTATAATATAAGAAAATTTTCGTAAATACAACTTCTATTAAAGTATATTACATCATCTACAACTATTATTTGATTCACATTTTGTACAATATTTTATACAATTAATAATTATTCAGCTTAAAAAATCTCTCCTCTATCTACGAAAATCATTTAATAAGAATCCAAAAAATTTAGCAAATTTAGTGAGAATCTTATCATTACTTAAATTTAAGCCTAAATGAATTTACTACAACCAGTTATTTCTTAAAAAAATCTGTAAATCCCTAAAAGTTTTGCCTAACCAAATTGACTACAACTGAGACACATGAATCATCTCTTAAGATATGATTACACAATAATGTGGCTTTCATTAAAAATAGGTGAGAGATTACACCATACGTAATGTATGGTATATATGTTTTTCATTATTGCATGTAACTGATAGTATATTGAATACTATTTACATACTGGTATACATCAACAACAATAACCAAGTAAAATTTCATCAGTGGGGTCTAGAAAAGGTAGAGTGTACTAAGGGTGGCAGGTGGGCCGGGCCTGACCCGGGCCCGCGGGCTAAGCGGGCTAAGCGGCCCGGCCCGTGGGGGTCGGGTCTTTGTTTTGGGCCCGTGAGCCGTTTGGTATTTTAAAAAATCGCCAAATGGCCCCCAAACTTTGTTTTAACCCCAAACTTTTTATAATTACACTTTTTCCCTTTTTTCAACTATAAATACCCCCTAATTCTTTCATTTTTACTCACAAAATCATCAATCTCTCTCTAATTTTCTTTTATTATTGCTTACTTTATTATTGCAAATTGTGAAAAATTGTGAAGTTGGTGAATTGAAGTATTCAAAGTCTTCAAGTCTTCAACATTATACAATTTTCAAGAAGTTGTTCGTCAATTCGGTAAACTCGTTCCAACTCTTAAGTTTTAATATTATAGTTTTGTTTGTTTAATTTATTTTCCTTATAATTAATATGGACTTTTCTTTGAAAAACATGTTTGGTGGTAAGGGTAAGGGTAAATCTAAAATTGGTGAATCTAGTAGGCAAGCTACTACTCCTCCCCCGGCTCCCCCACGTAGATCTATTACCCGTCCTCCCCCACCTATTATTCTTGATAGTGATAACCCTTGTTTTCAATTTACTGATAGTCAGTTTATACATGATCTTACACCAGGTTCACAATTAAATGATGAATATATGAATACTCTTTATGGTAATCCAACAATCGATGAAAATGATGATTTAGATGAAACTCAACCCAATTTAGATGATACACCTACTAGTCCTCTTGTTAACCAAACTGATAATAATCCAAATGATGCCCCGACTGACCCTCATGTAGTAATTCCTACTTTTAATAGACAACGTGCTAAACGGAGCGAAACATCTCTTGGTATTGCAGCCATGTTAAATCCTATCCCCCCTCTTTATGGTATTGCACCCATGTTAAATCCTACAATGAAATTAGGAGGTCCTCACTATTGGTATACTCAAATTTATAATGCTTTACCTCTTTCACCTGAGGAATTTGCTACACTTAAAGATGAAAAAGAATCAATTAAAATAAATGCTCAAATAATTTATAATGCTTATCAAGTAACATTAGATCATGCTAGACCAAATGTTCCAACTCCTACCTCGTCTAG
>ML285111.1:0-19441 GCA_005239495.1 Nicotiana undulata
TGCGGCCTGAGTCTCGCGCCTGCGGACTTTGGGCAAGGGGCTGGGGATCGCACCTGCGAGGCTTTGACCACAGGGGCGGTCCCGCACCTGTGGCTGGGCAACCGCACATGCGGTCACACCAGCTGCTGTGCACCAGCAGTGGTTTCTGCTGGTTTTTTGGCCTCGCGCGAGGTTTGGGAGGCACCTGGGCCCACCCGAGCCCCCGTCTAAATATACCAACAAGTCCTAAATCACTAAGCGGACTCGCTCGAACCTTCGGAACACGAAAAACAACAGCGGAACTCGAAATCAAACCCNAATCTCAAAGTCTCATTTTTTATCGAAACTACTCAATTCACGCCCGTTTCACACCAATTTCCACAGATAGGACAAATAATATATAATAAACCTATTCTGGGCTCCGGAACAATAATGCGGGCCCGGTAACACTGTTTTCACATAATTATTCATTTTCAAAATCCTTTTTTATTTTCAGAAAACAATTTTCTTTAAAAATTCATTTCTCGGGCTTGGGACCTCGAAATTCGATTCCGGGCATATGCTCAAGTCCCATATTTTCCTACGGACCCTCCAGGACCGTCGAATCACGGGTTCGGGTCCGTTTACCATAAGTGTTGACCAAAGTCAACTATATTCATTTATTAATTATCAAAACTCATTCTTTTATCAGTTTTTCACATATAAGCTTCCCGGTTACACGCTCGGGTTGCGCACGCATATCGAGGTGAGGCTAACAAAGGCTCTCAGAGCCTCGGAACACAGATATAGCTTAAATTATATAAGGTGACCTTTTGGGTCATCACACTCGCCGAGTTACTTGCAAGTAAAAGCAATACAAGCGTATAATGTGCGTAAATTTAAACATGATGCAGGTTCCCGTTGGACTATGAATATTGTCTTCGGATGGTTAAAGATGATTTCCTTAGACCATGATGTCCTGGGCCATGAATTATTTGATGAGGGATTCGTAGGCCAAGAAATGACGTTCTCGGGCCATGAAGATGGTGCCTCCGAACAATGACGCATGAATAATGATATGCAAAATTGAGAGAGATCCTCGGGCCATGACATGATGTTCTCGGTCCATGAAGATGGTGCCTCCGAACGATGACGCCTTTGGACAAGTTGGCGATATTTCAGCCTATGAGATGCAATAGTGTGATGCTGACAAGATAGAGCTTAGTCTTGCGAATGGAAGGGCAGATCTTAGCCCGAAAGAAAAGCGAAGTAAATAATGCTTGGGAGACAATGCTTAGTCTCGATGAAAAAGTAAATTGGAGGCAGAGCTTAGCCTCATGCAGGATGAAGGCAGAGATTAGCCTTATGCAAATGGAGGTAGATTAACCTCATGCAAAATGGAGACAGAGTTTAGTCTCATGCAAGATGAAGGCAGAGATTAGCCTTATGCAAAGGGAAGGCAGAAAGGTAGCCTTATGCAAGTGGAAGGTAGAAAGTTAGCCTTATGCAGAGGAAGGCTGAAAGTTAGCCTTATGCAGAGGAAGGAAGAAAGTTAGCCTTATGCAGAGGAAGGCAGAAGGTTAGCCTTATGCAGATGGAGGTAGAGCTTAAACTCATGCAAAAATGGGGACAAAACTTAGTCCCATGCAAGATGAAGGCAAATCTTAGCCTTATGCAAAGGGAAGGCAGAAAGGTAGCCTTATGCAATATTAAATGACAGTAGAATTTCTTAGCTGGTAATAGATTGCGATATTGTGAGCATTATGACTGCGGAGCATTGTTAGTTTGTGATGATAGCAAATGTCGGCAAGCGTGATGGTTTTTATGACTCTGCACAGGTTCGTTCTTTGTGGACAGTAAATATAGTCTTCACAACTGTGTTGAAATTTGTGACTTCTCTGCGTGTTTATTCTTTGTTCCAGCATTCAAAAAAATCGTGAGTTCTGTAAATGGGGAAGGTTGGTTCGTATCCCCGCCGGCTCTGCTTGACTCGTATGCTTGGTCTGATGATCATGTTCATATCATCAGGGTAGCGTTTGCTGAACAGAGTTGTATTTTAAAAATAAGCATGCATGACTTTGTAAAGACACAGTATAAGAATATATGTTTTTGATAAATTTAGATGAACTGACGACTGTGACACGGTTCAAGACATTGCAACTTCTCATGCTACGGAATTTTGAGGGTCCTCCTCAAAATTCTGTCCTAGTTGATGAGTTGACGCTCCTGACTGTTGCGCATGCGGCGATCGGCTGAACTTGCTTCGGAATTTTGAGGGTCCTCCTCAAAATTCTGCCCCAATTTCCCATTTTGGGGGAAACTGAAATTCTTATTGAATTGTGACCGAACCCATAGGGCTGCCTACGTATCCCCTCTTAAATGGGAATTAGGTCAAGCGTAGTTCAATTTACATCATTGAGAAAAGCATAGAAAGTTACACATAATATCGTTTGACTACATCTTGAATTGATTGGCTTTGGCCAGACTTCTCCGTCAATTTCTGCAAGTATGAGAGCTCCTCCTGTTAATACTCGGTGAACCATGTACGGACCTTGATAGTTGGGAGAGAATTTCCCTTTGGCTTCATCTTGATGTGGAAATATCTTCTTTAACACCAGTTGTCCCGGTGTGAACTGTCTCGGCTTGACTCTTTTGTTCAAGGCTCTAGACATTCTATTCTGATAAAGTTGACCATGACATATTGCATTCATTCTTTTTCCGTCTATGAGGGCTAGTTGCTCATAACGACTTCTTACCCACTCTGCATCGCTGAGCTCAGCTTCTTGTATGATTCTTAGGAAGGAATCTCCACTTCGACGGGAATAACATCTTCCGTACCATAAACCAGCAAGTAAGGAGTTTCCCCAGTTGGCGTGCGGACTATGGTGCGTTATCCCAATAAGGCAAATGATAGCTTCTCATGCCACTGCTTGTGCTTTTCTATCAACTTCCTCATTATCTTCTTGATGTTTTTATTGGCGGCTTCTACAGCTTCTTTCATCTGAGGTCTATAGGCTGTGGAATTCTTGTGTTTGATCTTGAAAGTCTCGCACAAAGCTCTCATCAGGTCACTATTGAGATTGGAGCCATTGTCGGTGATGATTGATTCTGGAACTCCGAAGCAACAAACAATAAGGTCGCGGACAAAGTCTTCCACTACTTTCTTAGTCACTGTTTTGTAAGACGCTTCTTTGACCCATTTAGTGAAATAATCAATTGCTACCAAGATAAACTTGTGTCCATTGGAGGCGGTAGGCTCGATCGGTCCAATGACATCCATTCCCCAAGCGGCGAACGACCAAGGTGAGCTTGTTGCATTGATCTCATTTGGGGGTACCTTTAACATATCTGCATTTATCTGACATCGGTAGCATATCCGGAATAATCGACTCTGAGTATTTTCTTTGCCAAGACAAAACCATTCATATGTGGGCCACAGGTCCCAGCATGTATTTCTTTAAGTAGGCTGGAAGCTTCCTTTGCATCGACACATCTCAATAATCCCAAGTCAGGAGTTCTCCTATACAGGGTTCCTCCGCTATAAAAGAAGTTATTGGACAATCTTCTAAGTGTGCGTTTCTGAATGTGATTTGCAAGCTCTAGGTACTCTCCCCTTGCCAAATACTCCTTAATATCGTGGAACCATGGTTTTCCGTCTACTTCCTCTTCAACATGGGCACAGTAGGCCGGTTGGTTATGGATCTTCACTAGAATAGGGTCAATGAAGTTCTTATCTGGGTGTTGTATCATGGATGATAGAGTGGCCAGTGTATCGGCAAACTCGTTCTGAATTCTAGGGACGTGCCGAAATTCTGTCTTCGTGAACTTCTTTCTCAATTCCTGCACGTGGTGCAGATACGGCAGTATCTTTGAATTCTTAGTAGCCCATTCTCCGTGTACTTGGTGTATTAGCAAGTCTGAGTCACCAATTACTAGCAACTCCTGAACATTCATGTCAATGGACATGTTGAGCCCCAAGATACAAGCTTCATATTCCGCCATATTGTTGGTGCAGGGGAATATGAGTTTAGCAGATATCGGATAATTTTGACCAGTTTCCGATATCAGGACAGCTTCAATGTCGACTCCTTTGAAATTTGCCGCTCCATCGAAGAACAATCTCCAACTATCATAGGATTCTGCGATGTCTTCTCCTATGAATGATACCTCTTTATCGGGAAAATACATTTTCAAGGGTTCGTATTCTCCGTCCACGGGATTCTTAGCAAAATGGTCTGCCAGTGCTTGTCCCTTGACCGCTTTCTGAGTCTCATAGACAATGTCAAACTCGCTCAGTAGGATTTGCCACTTGGCCAGCTTGCTAATGGGCATGGGATTATGAAATATATACTTCAAGGGATCCAACCTTGATATGAGATATGTTGTGTAGGCACAGAAGTAGTGCCTCAGATTCTGGTCTATCCAGGTTAGACCACAATAGGTACGTTCCAATAGAGAATACCGTGCCTCGTATGGGGTGAACTAATACTTAGATAATAGATAGCCTGCTCTTTTCTTCCTGTCTCGTCGTGTTTCCCCAGAACACAGCCGAAAACTCCATCTAATACTGTGAGGTAGAGTAGCAAGGGTCTCATTGGCTCTGGTGGTACCAAGACTGGCGGTGCTGACAAGTATTCCTTGATTCTGTCGAAGGCCTTTTGACAATCCTCGGTCCATTTGGTCGCAGCGTCTTTCTTCATCATCTTGAAGATTGGTTCACATATGACCATGGATTGAGCTATGAACTGGCTGATGTAGTTAAGGCGGCCCAGGAAACGCATCACATCTTTCTTGTTCCTTGGCGGTGGTAACTCTTGGATGGCTTTGACCTTTGATGGATCCAATTCTATCCCTCGGCGGCTGACGATGAACCCGAGCAATTTCCCAGCAGGAACCCCGAATGCACACTTTGCGGGGTTTAGTTTCAAGTTATATTTCCGCAACCTGTTGAAGAACTTCCTTAGGTCTGCTATATGGTCAGTGGCTTTCTTGGACTTGATAATGACATCGTGCATATATACCTCGATCTCTTTGTGTATCATAGCGTGGAAGATATTGTTCATAGCTCTCATATAGGTGGCCCTAGCATTCTTCAGGCCGAATGGCATCATCTTGTAGCAGTATACTCCCCACGGCGTAATGAAAGTCATTTTCTCAGCATCTTCCTCATCCATCCAAATCTGGTGGTAACCGGCGAAACAATCCACGAAAGACTGAAGTTCATGCTTGGCGCAATTGTCAATCAGGATGTGTATGTTTGGCAATGGGAAATCATCCTTCGGACTGGCCTGGTTGAGAACCCGGTAGTCGACACAGACTCTAACCTTCCCATCCTTCTTTGGTACTGGCACGATGTTGGCTAGCCATGTCGGATACTCAACTACCCTGAGAACCTTGGCGCTGATTTGTTTGGTAACTTCTTCCTTGATTTTCAAACTCATGTCAGGCTTGAACTTTCTGAGCTTCCGTTTTACTGGTGGACACATTGGATTGGTTGGTAGCTTGTGAGCAACAATGGATGTACTTAGACCAGTCATGTCATCGTACGACCATGCAAATATGTCTTCATACTCTTTCAAGAATTCTGTGTATTCCTCTTTCTATGACGGTGATAAATGGATGCTGATACGAGTTTCTTTGACATTCTCTGAATCACCCAGGTTGACTACCTCAGTTTTGTCCAGGTTGGACTTAGGTCTGTTCTCGAAATTCTCGACTTCTTTGACAATTTCATCAGGTATTCTATCATCCTCTTCTTCTGATTTACTGTCCTTTTGTTGCGTTGTCTCGTTGCATGTCACAGTCATTGGTTCATCAAGATAAGTAATAGTAATGTTGTATAGATAAAGTAATGAGAGAAAATGGTAATAATAAATATTGATTAAAAAAACATAAAAAGTGCTTTCGATAACTTGCACAAATGTTTTAAAAACATTAAAGATATTATTGCAGAAATAAAAATGCGGAAAGGAAATAATTTTAGCAAATGATAAATAAACAATGTTTGTTCAGCCTAGATACCCCGGGACTCGTCGGGCCCTGGCGGTTCTGATAGTCCAGTTCTTAAGGGATGATCCTTTGCTCACGGCCTGGATGGAAGGGCCTTCCTCGCCCTCCTTAAAAATGACGCAACAGTCCATATCATCATCTTCCAGGAATAGATTCTTGCAAGCTGCCAGTGCTTCTTCTTTCTCTGACCCCCATATAATATCGGCCTGCTGAAAGGTCTGCTCTAGATGTGGTATAGGCTATTCCAATGGGTAATAGGGACCTCCCCATGGTGGCGACCAGTTCTTGTATTCTTTCCATGTGTATTTGTATCATAACCCAAAAGTAGTGCCATGACGCTTGAGTTGTATTGGCTTGGAGATCCTCTGAAGATTCTTATCCAGCCCTTTTCCAGGCTCATACCCGCTCCATTTCAGTACGCTTGCGATCTTACTGTCCCACCACTTGTCTCTGTCTATTGCGTTGACTCGTTCGATATGGTGATAGGTTTCCCCACCCAGCCTTCTTCTACCTTCGATCACCGGAATGGTCTGGCGACTATAAATAAGGTTGCTTCCATCCCCATGGATGATCACTTCTTGGTGGTTCCACTCAAACTTCACTGCCTGATGTAATGTTGACGCCAGAGCCCCAGTGGCATGTATCCACGGTTGTCCCAATAGCAGGTTGTAGGATGTCGATATGTCTATCACCTGAAAATCAACTTTGAACCACGTAGGTCCCATTTGCAGACAAAGGTTGTTCTCGCCGATGGTGGACCTCTGAGAACCTTCGAAAGCTTTCACGTTCATCGACCCTTCTTTGATCTCGTACATCCCCTTGCCTAATTTCTTGAGTGTTGTCAATGGACAGATGTTGAGGCTGGATCCCCCGTCAATCAAAATCCCGGTGATGAAGTAGTCCTCACATTGCACCGTGATGTGCAGCGCTTTGTTATGACTTAATCCTTCAGGTGGCAGCTCGTCCTCGTGGAAAGTGATCTTATGACTCTCCAGCACTTGACCTACCATGTTGGCCACTTCCCTACTGGTGATGTTATTTGGCACATATGCTTCGTTCAACATTTTCATCAAAGCATTTATGTGCGTCTCTGAATTCTGCAGTAATGACAGAATGGATATCTGGGTTGGGGTTTGTTCAACTGATCAGCGACTGAGTATTCTTTGGCTTGCACCTTCCTCCAAAGATCATCTGGGCATGTCTTAATGATGGGAGGCTTGTTGGAAGCATTCTTACTAGACTCTGCCAAGTGCTCAGGTGTATAGACCCTGTCGGTCCTTGTCATTCCCTGTGCAGTAGTAGCTTCTTCTATCTTGACCTTGCCTTTTCTTCTTGCCTCAGCTACATAATCCCATGGTACAACGTTGGTGTAGAAGGGTGGAATGGTTGACACCGCCACTGTGATTGGTGCAGCTACCTTCACTTCGAATGGTACGGGTGCCTCAGCAGGCGGCATAACTTCACCCTCGAACGGCGCAGGTGCATTTGCAGGTGGTGCCGCTTCAAACTCAAATGGGACTGGAACCGTTATATCAAAATCTTTGGATGGATGAATATGGACTATGATAGGATTAAGAGTGACTACTGGCTTCTTTGGGTCATCACCTTCTATGATCAACCCGATCGACCCTTCTGGGTCCCAATCTTCTTCTCTCTCAATCATGTTGACACCTCCACCCTTATGGTATGGGAGTGGATTGTTTGCGGACATTTGGAGTAGGTTCCTTTGCTAGAATGACCTTATTATCAATTAGAGACTGTATCTTAACTTTCAAGGAGCGGCATTCATCGATCGTGTGTCCCTTCATGCCAGAATGGTATGGACAGGTTTTATTTGGATTAACCCATTGAGAGGGATTCTCAGGGGTTACCGTAGGGATAGGAGTGACGTATACCAACAGTTTTCAGTCTTTCATACAACTAGTCGATAGGTTCAGCAATGGAAGTGTATTGTTTAGGAGGTCTGCGATCAAAGTTGGGTCGACGTCTTGGGAAGTTTTGGCGAGCAGGTGGTGATTGGAAGTGAGATGGTTGAGAATTTTAGGTATGATAAACAAGTACTTGTTGGGAATATCTGGGGGAAGTAGGCTGATAGGTAGGTGGTTGAGATGGCTAATATGTTGGTGGAGGTGCTGACTGGTATGTGGGTGAGGGTGTTTGGTATGTTGGTGAAGGTGCTGGCTGATATGTGAGTGAGGGTGTTTGGTGAGTTTTGTATTTCAGTGGGGATTTAGTCCTCTTTGCAACCATTACGGCTCCCACATCTCTTTTCTTGGACACACCTCCCGATTGCAAGGCCCTGTTTATAGCCTGCAACGCTTCAAAATTAGTAACCATTCCGCTTTTGATCCCTTCCTCAATTCTTTCACCCAACTTGATAATGTCAGAGAATTTATGGTTCTCAATCACCATCAACCGCTCATAATACTATGGGTCTTGTGCTCGGACGAAGAATTTTTTCATCTGTTCTTCGTCTAGGGTAGGCATGACCTTAGCTGCTTCAGATCTCTAGCGAGTAGCATACTCGCGAAAAGTTTCCGTGGGCTTCTTCTTAAGATTCTGAATATAGAACACATCTGGCGCATTTTCTGTATTGAACCTGAACCGGTCCATGAAGTCTGACGCCATGTTCACCCAGTTGGACCACTTCTTGGGGTCTTGGATGATGTACCAAGATAAAGCGTCTCCCGTTAGACTCCTCATAAACAGCGTCATGTGAATATTTTCATCATTTCCTACTCAACCAATTTATCACAGTAGGTCCTCAGATGGACCATCGGATCAGTTGTACCGTCGAACATCTCGAACTTAGGAGATTTGTAGCCCTCGGGTAGTTCGACGTCGGGCTGTATGCAGAGGTCTTCATAGTTCAACCCTTCAACTCCCCTACTACCTTTCAATGCCTTGAACTCGGCTAGTCAGCTTCTTGAGTTCCTCGGCCAAATTCCTAATGAGCATATCCTTCTCACTGGATTCAGGTGTGTACGAAATGGGTTGGGTGGAGTGTGGCAGAGTCTCCACGTATATGGGGTTGTTCTGATGGCCTGGTGTTTGGGCATCGAGGTGGTCACTGGTGGAGTTTTGTGGTTCGGGGATAATCAGCGGGATATTCCTCGGAGCGTGGCAAGTGTTGTGCTGGTGTTGTGGTGGGATAGTTTGATTTTTCAGTGGAGTTATATGATGATGAGTTGTGGCAGGAGTTTGCTTGTTTGGGATGTTCTGGGGAGGTATATGAATCCGAGTGACGTCTGGGACACTGAGTGAGAAAGATAAATTCGCCAAATTTCGGACATGCTCAAGCTCCCCCTGGAGCTTCAACAACCTTTGCTCGAGTTGTGTCTTAGCCTCATTCTGAACCTGAGTACCTTGATTGTCAGGATCCTCTGTTCGTTCAACCAGCATTGTGTTTTCTTTTCGGATGTTGCTTGAATCTTCCATTTTGCCTTTGCCTTTTCCTTTATGGGGACTAGGAGGAGGAGAAGGCGGAGGGCCCCTGGATCTTGTGTAGTATGATGATGATGCCAGAGTGCACGAACCAACCTTTGGGGAGGGGAATAATAAAAAGGAAGAAAACAATAACAAAACAAAAGGTAGCCAAGTCAGTGAGGATTATGAAAAGTATTACAGCATTTAAACACATAGTGCGGGAATATAAAGCGCGTCCTAATTTGAGAGCCTCGTTGTGCCCGAGGTAGACCTAGCGACAAATTGGTTTGGAGAACTTAGATGCCAAAATGCCTCATTTCATCAATGTAAAAATAGACGAACCCAAAACGACACTAAAAATAATAAGCAAGAAATAAAGTCACTAATGGCCATTGGCCTTATTACATTAATAAAGCAATGGAAAAAAAAAGAAACCTAAACTACTTGGTCCCAGAAGGACCTTCCCCAGATTCAGCATCCTTGATCCCATCAAACAGGTTTCCCAGCTCGCGTAGCCCTAGCAGCAGGTACCCTCTGGCTAGATGTCCACCTTCATTCCTCTCAGCTTTCTTACAGTCTTCGACTCTCTTGATGATCTTATCTTCCAGCTCCACTATGCCTCGCTCCAAGTATTCCAGCTTCTTGTTGGAACGAATAGCCATGTCCCTCCATTCCTTGATCAACTTTTTGGTTGCTTCATGCATCTCCCGGTGCTCATTTTTGGAGTCATGGATCCTTTTGTGCAGCCGCATGTACTTGACCTGAGTCTCGTCACTTTCGTCTATGATTCTGTGACCTCGGTTGATTCTTGGCCTCACCGTCTCATGTAGGTCGTCTTCCAACCATGATAGATAAAGAGGTGCGCACCTAGCATGGTACCTGTCGGGTTCAATAGTATCCTTTTCCAAGATGATCTTGCAGTGCCACATGTGTTGGGCTTGGCACTTGTAGGGTATATCATCATCCTGGAAGTCATCTCGGAAATGGCTCATCTTGTCGACCCTTGGCACAAATTGTTTTCTTCCTGCTTGCCTCAAAACACGGAGAGGAACGTAAGGATATATTCCCCTCTACCCTATTAGAACCAAGTGCGGTGCATCCCTGGACCTGACGATGAATTCCTCCGTTGGAAACCACTCGAACATCCACTATACCTGCTCTTCAGTCAGATTATCAAAGAACTCCGCCCATTCCTTGGTAGTTTCTGGCTGAGCAAACCTGTCGGGAATATACGTCATTCGCTTGGGGTGATAGAAAGCAATGTGATCGTTCCAGGCCCTTCGCAAAAATTCTTGGTGGTATTGTCCCTTTTGGGAATGTTCTAAGAGCCACAGTTGTAGTAACAGGTTGCAGCCTTCGAAATGCTTTTCTCCTCTTTGACAACGCTCCAGAGCTCGGTAAATGTCAAAGATGATCATAGGGACGATGCTGAAAGATTGCCCATCAATTCCCTCCATCAGAGTCTTGGTTACCATAGCTAACCTAGTGTGAATCCTTTCCTTCTTTGTTGGAAACACGATTAACCCCAGAAAGCAAACAATGAAGACAAACACCCTACGGTGAATATGTCCTAGAGATGTAATGGAATATTCGTCATGGTGAGTACGATACAATTTGTTGTGACCGTATCTTTCATACAAGTACTCGAAGGGTACATAATTGCTTTAGGCATTCTAATTTAGCGTTCTTCTTCAGACCCATCATTTTCAAAAAAACCTTGCATGTGCGGTACTCAGGCACTAATAACACAGGAGTTTCCCAGACTAACCCAGCTAGTCCTCCTATTTCTTCTAGCAGTGGTGTCATTTCAAGGTTTCCGAAGCGGAAAATGGCTCTTTCACAATCCCAGAATAAAGTGGCAGCCTCGATCAGCATGTTGTTGGGTTGAATGTCTAGGTGAGATGGTAGATTACCCAGGTATTTCTTGACAAGTTTGTTATCACTAGAGTGAAGATCCTCCCACCAATTCAAGAGCTTTGGGTGAATATTGCTAACCATGTCGAATCTAGGGACTCCGTGCCTCATATTTCTGCAAGACAAAATGGTTAGGCCCTTAACCCCACCAGACTCGACTATTTATACACTTATGATTAGCATACAAGCATTTAGTTCTCAAAATAAATGCACAGAACGTGATTGTGTCCGTTGGGATTAAGAAAAATCTGATGGACTTCTGGATAAGGTTGTCTTAAAGGGTTAGTGTGCAGACAACACATTAACCCGGCTAGGTTTGACCATGATGCATGCACAGTATAACAGAGTAAGGTTTCTACAGGGTATTAGACTAGTACCCTTGAGCGGACAACTCAAGGGGGAAGGCACAGAACTGTCGACTGCACCGCTGATCGACTAGTTTTACCGCAAATAAGCCTTTTCGAATTTAGGGGTGATATGAAATAGGAAGAGCGCAACCACTCATCAAGCGTTGCTATAGGATTTGTATTGGCACGAGTGGAATATGATGTTGAGCATGATTATGCAACAATAAATAAGCAATAAAAGCTTTTTGTCATGTATTTGCACGTTGTGAAAGCGGGAAATACAACACTTATAATTTAAAGCGATTACAAAGGAAAACAAAGAAACATGTCAGTTTCAATTCTAAAAAGAATAAATACTTGAATTAAACAACTAATTGCACATAAAGGGGGAAAGGGAAAGGGTGCAAATAAAGTGAAGGCATAATTTCACAAAGTAGTTTGAAAATGGTAAAAGCATCGCCATGCTGTCGCGTCCCCTTTTTCAACTCCTACTTTCGGATTAGTCGGGGTCTTAACATTATTAGGATAACTCATTTCCTTTTGGAAAAGGGGTATGCAAGGAATCGAAGAGTCGCCACCTAACTAATTAAGGTGCGTTAGGGCACCTACTAAGGGTCATTTACAGACATAGATTTCGGATAACCAGAGAAAGGGTAAGGGCTTGAGATTACACCAAGGGGAAGGTGTTAGGAACCCCTTAGAGTCCACAAATGTGGTTCCCGGCCAAACAACTTGTGAATTTAGGCAAGTAGTAGATAGGCAATTAAAGTTTAAACAAGTAAGGAGTCTTGAAAGATTCGCAGTCTAAGCACACAAGTGTAGCAAAAGTTTTGAAAAGATTCGATGCCTAAGTAAGGTTTTTGAAAGAATTATAATCTACACACGGATGTAAAAGGGTAGGGGAGGTACTAGGTTATTTATCCTATAGGATCACATCAGTACAATACCCGGTAATCACTCCTCAGAGAGGGCTACACGTGGTATTAGCGCACCGGTCATCATATTCATATCTACCCTTCCCACCCCTTGGCGTTATTAAGCAAGGGTTATTTAGCGACCCTTATGTGTGATGTTACCCGTCCCTTCTTAATGCCCTGGAGGAGTTTAGGACCTCTACCTATAGGCAGTTCTAGACAGACTCTTAGGTTTAAAGGAGAAAATACTAAGGCGACAAGCAAAACACATAGGACTTCAGCAAGTAAAGAGCATGAAAGAGCAAATAAGAGGCTCATTTTTACCTCCACAGATAATGCATGTAAACAGCAAGACTCAAACACAAATAAGGGTAGTATTGCTAAGCAGGATCCTAAGACATGGTGTTTAGGTGAGTATCAGAACATAAGAAAAATGCAGATTTATTTTTTATAAACTCAGAAGCGGGCCCTAATCAGTTTGCTTACTGATTTTAGAACTGTTAAGCATTAGGCAGCATACACAAGAGACAGATTTCCAGTTATAACAATTTAATCACCTGAGGTTTGCCTAGGCGTGGGACAGTGTATAATAGTTACCAGGATTATTAAAGAAAACCGTTGTGAATTGTGTTACCTAAAACATGTTGTTCTAGGTGTTGCAAATATACAGGATTATTGCCAGTTGTTTTGAAATTGAGTAAAACTGCTTCATGCCCTTTTTCATGCATCAGTAGTTAAACTAGATGTAATTAAGCGAGTGAGATACTAAAACATGATATCTAATGCACAAAGGGATGCAGAATGATGCATATGTATAATCACCAAAGCAGGATATCTAAATGGTTCAGGATATGCCAGATCCACTAAAACAGGATTTCTAAATGCACACAAAGTCACAGCATCATGCATGCTTTCAGAATATGCAAAAGTGACAGTTTATTTAGTGTTGTCATTTACCCTAGAGACAATATTTCTAAGTGCTTAGCGTGGTTATGACATGATGAGGCCTGATTGCATGAGTAACAATTTATTAACAAATTTATCCTAGCACAAGATTTCTAAGTGGTACAATCACAGTGCCAAAGTAAGATGTTGAGACAGTATTCATAGAGCCTAAGGATCATGGTATCTAATGCATGATATTATTTGCACATATTGGTCCTAAACATGAGTTCTATTGCGCAAATAGAATATGTAAACCTAAAAGCATGGTTTCTACCCTTTGTCATGAATAGTTACCCCTCCCTTTTCACTATCCATCCCTAATAGTTGTTTACAAATAAATTATTACAGACCATTGCATGAATTACATAAGTGAATAAGAAAAAATAAGAAGTTACACTATAGGGAGCCTACCAATAGGCCCAGATCTCCAGAATTCTCAATGCCAAACATTGTTTCACATCCTTTCACATAATCCGGGTGTGTCAGATTTCCCTAAGGACCTCAAGGCATCCCGGGCAGTGCTCACACCCAGATTTACCATAACCATAATTGAGTAACAGCATTGTGGAATGGCCAGCTCTAATGCATCAGAGTTCAGAGGGATCTCATAGGGATCCCAAAGAAGTCACATATTAGAGGGGCAGAACCTAAGGGTCTAAGAGTAGAGTGAAAGTGCAGTGGAGAGGCCAGCCCGTTGAGGCAGCTACTTGGGAGTCTGAGTCAGACATGCAGAGTAGATACCCAGACTTGTTCGCCACTTCAGGTAATTTTCTATGTCCGTTCGAGGACGAACGTGTGATTTAGAGGTGGTGATTGTGATGACCCAAGGGGTCATTTTATCAAAATTAGACTCTGTTCCATGCTTAACAGCCATAAAAAGACTAAAATTAAATACATCAATTTGCGTGCGCAGTCCGGGCGTAACACCGAAAAGCTTTTATGTGAAAATATGAGAAATAGTGATTTTTAGAATTTAAATTTGAAAAAAATTGACTTTGGTCAACATTTTGAGTAAACGGACCCGGATCCGTGTTCCGACGATCCCGGGAGGTCCACAGTAAACTATGGGACTCGGGCGTGTGCCCAAAAATGTTATTTTTAATTCATGGAATTACATGTTATTTTCATGATTTTATCACACGAGCAAGTCAGTATGATGTTTTTAGACTTGCGTGCATGATTTGTTTAGAGCCCCGAGGGCTCGGGTGAGTTTCGGATAGGCCACGGGGTGTTTTTACACTTAGAAATAGTTGTTGGTTTTCTGGTTTGCTGGTGCCCAGGTTTTCAATGCTATGTGATCGCATAGGTTGGCCTGCGATCGCATAGTGTAGGCTCAAGGGGGTCCCCAGTTGTGTTGTGCGAACGCAACACTAGGGGCGCGACCGCACTGCTCACCTAGGCTAAGTTGTGCGAACGCACCTGAAGCTACATGATCGCACTGAGTTAAATCGGGGTGAGGGTAGGTCAATACCCTGTGCGATCGCACCCCTCCCCATGCGAATGCACTGCCTAAATTACCCTTACCTTGTGCGATCGCACATCATTACCCGCGATCGCACAGTTACCCAGCCCAACTATTATAAATATCTTTTAAAAACCGGACATACCTTCTTCTTCACCAACATTTCGAGGTTTTCAGCCCTAAAAATGATTTTCTTCAACAATCTTCATCCCCAAGTCATAGGTAATCAATTCCAAACTTTGTTCTTTCAATTCCTTACTATTTTGCATCATTTTTAAAGCAAAAACAAAGAATTTTCAGGGTAAAAATTTAGGATTTTGGTAGAATTAGGGTGGTTTGTAAAAATTGAATTTTTATATCAAATTAAGGTTGGATTTCAAAACTAATAGCATATTTGGGTTCGTGGGTGAATGGATAAACGTAATTTGGTCCGAACCTCGAGTCTAGACCAAGCGGGGCCGAGGTCGGATTTTCACTTTTTTTTTAGAAAACTTAGGAAAAATTATATTTTTCAATAAAGTTAGTTCCTTTAGCATTAGTTAATGATATTAAGTTAATTTTGATTAGATTCGAGCAAGTTAGAGGTGAATTCAAAAGGGAAAGCAATAATTGAGCAGTGAGTGGCCTGCGGAATTGAGGTAAGTGTTTGGTCTAACTTTGGCTTGAGGGAATAGGACTCCCCACTTGTTTTCTATGTGAAACGCATTGGTGTGGTGTATAGGTGAGGTGACGAGTACCTATGCACCACCCAAATTGGTTGTTAAACATGATCCCCTTTCTCGTTCCCCACTTATTTGATCATTGTCTTAATTGTTATATATTCATTATTGTTGCTATGACTATATGGCCATGTTGATTTGTTGTTAGATATTGTTGTGACTATTTGGAAAGAGTATTGGTTGTTTGAACTGGTTTCCTTGTGATATAAAAATGGTTGAGAGGTTTAGTATCGTTTTGATGGAATAAATGTGTATATTTTGATATTCTTGTTGGTTTCACGGTTGAGAGGATACTGATGAGAAAAATGCAGTTTATCATTTATAATTGTTGAAACAAAAATATTGTGAAAGGCTTGGCCTGAATTGTGAAATTTATGAATAAATTGATATGATATGTCTGGTGGGAGCGGGTTGCACGCCGCAACATGAGTAATAAGGGTGATAGTTTAGAGAGGAGCAATAAGGGAGGACAGGTGGGAGCGGGTTGCACACTGCTACAAGGAGCGATAAGGGAGGACATTTATATTTTACTAATTTTTAAAGATAAAGAAAGTAAAAGTTTTGAAAAGTTAAAATGTCTATTTTACTACTCTTTAAATACTTTAGCACTATTTTTATTTAAACTTAAAGTTTGAAATTTTGGAAATTCGTTTGAGAGTTGGTTATAGCTGAGACCAGAAAAAGGCAGCTGAGTTATTTTATTTTGTTGCAGCATTAATTTATCTATTTGTTTAAATTTATTTCTTGCTTTGTTATTTATTGTTGTTACCGATTATATTGTTAAAGCCCCGCCTTCGCCGAGGTTAGGCTCAGCACTTACTCAGTACATGGGGTCGGTTGTACTGATACTACACTCTGTGCTCTTTTGCATAGATCCAGGTACTAGTCAGCAATAGAGGATTTCAGGACGACCACCCGATTCGTTTGGAGACACGAGGTACATCTGCCGGCGTTCGCAGATTCCGAGTGTCACGACCCAAACTAGAGGATCATGACTAGCACCCGGGCCATATTTGCCGAGCACCAACGTACATTTTATCTAATCTTCTTTATTATCTTTAAGGAATAACGAGATCAATATAAATGGTAGATATGTATCATGAACATACATCACATGGGATGACAAGATTTCTAAGAACCTACATAAAAGGTACGAGCTACAACGCTGCCATGAAAGACTATACAACAAAAAATAGCCAACAAGGCATACCAAACTATACATGAGTCGACACCTGTCTATGAGCCTCTAAAGAAGCATAAGTAATGCAACATAGCCGGAACAGGGCCCCGACATACCCATAATATCTATAACAAAAATGCATACCAAGACCACGGCGAGTCCGTAGAAGGGATCTCGCCTATAACCGCTGAACTTGAAAGCCTATTGTGGTGGGGGAGCTGTGTCTACCTGTCTATCAGAACCTGCAGCACGACATGCAGCGTCCACAAATAAAAGGACGTCAGTACGAATAAAGTACTGAGTATGTAAGGAAGGAAAACATAAATAAGAACAGTAATATAAAGAGAGATGTAGGAGATACAACTTGTAACATCTGAGTGCTTCTAAGAGACAGTAACATGAAATGCATGATACATATATACACATAATCTTTTTAAAACATCCGCCTCTGTGGGCATCATCACCATCATAGAACATTTGCCTCTAATGGCATCATCATCATCATATCATACCCGGCCTCAAAGAGGACTCGGTAAACCCAACTGATTAGTGGTTGCACAATAGGTGCCATACCCGGCCGACTATAGCGTGGCTCGGTAGAGTAAAATAGATACGTATATATACAATGCATGCAGGACTCAATGGAATCATATTTTGAACCTTTTAGAGTGACGTAAGGTCGATATTCTCCGTACACATTATTAGGATTAACTCTTCATCAAGAATCTTATAAGAATCAGGAAGTACCAACAACATCGATAACATAAAAATAAGAGAATAAACCTCAACATCAATTGTTCCATAAGAAGGGAAACAATGTAAGTACTTCTAGCTTCTAAGAGTAGAGTATCTTTGGAAGCTTGTTCATTGCATTATGTACAATCGGAGTCGTGCAAAAGAAGGAAAGGGATAGCCTAACATACCTTGTATGTACTGCCCCAACCTCAAGCTACGCAAATGTCACAACTCCTTAATCTACAATAAGAGAAACGACACTATCGTTATCGTTTAAGCGTCATAACTATTATGTATCGACCACAACCTATTTTACGATGAAACGGACAGCACCTCCCCTATTTATATGACTTCACACAAGTCAAAACAATCACCTAACAACCCAAACAACATCAATAATAATCATATTGAACCTCCCAAAACAGTCCACACACAACCTAATCACTTCATACATAAGATGACCACCGTAGTCGTGTCAAACGACCCGGAAATGTTACAACGAACGACCAGCTAACAACCCTACATCTATATGGTGTTTCTACACACCCTTCCTCCTCCAAAACTCCACAAAACAGTAGTAAAACACGCAGCCCAACAGCAACACAAAACAGTCCGCTACAAGTCAAATAACTCGAACTCACGGCTTCCGATCACCGTTCCGTGAGTTCTAACTATTAGGAAACATATTTATAAACCTTCCTTGATATTTAAGAACTTAAATACAGATATTAGACATTTCTTAACTATGAATTAACTTCCAAAACTCTAACTACAAAGAAAAAGGAGAGGCGGTATAATGACACTTACGTCGTAGGGATCGTTTTGATGTTATTGCTTCTCGATTTCATGCCTGGGATGATATTCTTCTTTGAAACCCTAAACGATAGCTTTAGGTTATGTTTATGGGTGTTATGTGGTCGTTTTATGCTGAATAATGAAGATAAAGCCGACCTAAGGTTTATATATATCAAGTTTGGAAAAGTCAAAGAGGTGCTAGCTTGGCACCCTAGGACTGGTCCATCTTCCAATGCTTATATCTTTTTATCTCGATGTCGTATGAATGAAAGGTTAAGATATTTGAAAACTAAATTCCAAGACCTTCAATTTGATATATAATATGTCCCAATAAGACCTCATATAACACATGAATGTATTGCTCAAAAAGCTCTAGTGATCCACCTACTTGTCACTTATGATGTCTGCGCAGTCTCGCGAAACTGCAAATATCTCTCTACTCCTACGTCGTATCGATGAACGGTTTATTGCATTTGAAACTAGACTCATAGATCTTATATTTGGTTGGTAGATCATCCAATAATTCCAATTATATTGGGAGAAAATCTCAGTTACATTTGACCTAATATTTAGCACATTATGAGTGTAACTTGTAAAGACCTTCGCCGACTTTTGTTCCATAACTTGCATGACTTCAAAATGTAGAACACAACTATCATACGATAAACATTAACTCATAGCATAACCTCCTTATCATGTAATGAACCATAGTATCACCCTAAAGTACGTGTTATAACTGTCACGACCCAAAACCTATGGGTTGTGATGGCGCCGGACACCACTGTCAGGCAAGCCAACCCCTTAATCAGTTGAAATATCTTCCTGTTTAACAATTTCGAAATTGTTGCCTTTATTTCATTTCATAATCAAATAAATAATTTTTTTTAAATTAAACACGACAAGAAATCTATTTAATTCAATAAAACAAGACTCAACACATCCCCAGAACCCGGTGACACAAGTACATGAGCAGTTTCTAAGAATTTATACAATTATACAACTCTTGTCCGAGAAATAAATGGGACAAAGGCAATAGA